>CM028353.1:33206985-33270969 GCA_016618105.1 Dendrobium huoshanense | reverse complement strand
GCATGGCCGTGTATTATAGGGAAGTTGTGAAAGTATTTTCACAGAATTGCGACCTCTCTGACTGAGCTGGACTCTAGACAAGTCCAGTTCGCTTTTGTTGGACCCGAGTGTGAAGCTAGTTTTCAGAGATTGAAGGATTGTTTGACTTCAGCTCTGTTGAGTCTAGTAATTAGGTTGTTAAGCCTAAGTAAATGTCCCAAGGCTACCAAGAGGGGGTGAATTGGTAGTTTTAAAAATTTTAAACCCTCTTAAAACTAAAGTTGAACCGAAATGAAATTTTCTTTTAAAGTTTGTAGAAAAATGTTTTTCAACCACAGAGTTGTTAAAACTGAAATTTAAAATGCGGAAACGTAAAAGCAATAAAGTAAATGACACCAGATTTATAGTGGTTCGGTCTATAACCAGACCTACATCCACTCCTCAGAGGCACCCTCTGAGTATTGCACTAATACCACAAAGTGACTCTCCTTTAGCACCCACAGCAAGGCGGAGAAGCCTGTACAAAACCCTCTTTTCACCACTCCCCGGTGCGGCAGAGAACCGTCGTCCTTTTACACAATCCACAGTGCTGGCAGAGAACCGTCGTCCTTTCACACTCTCCTATGTGGGCAGAGAACCCTACGGTTGTTCACACTCTCCAAGTGTAGGCAGAGAACCTTCGTCCTTTCACCTCTTTAGTGTGGGCAGAGAACCCTACGGCTGTTACACTCTCCAAGTGTAGGCAGAGAACCTTCTTCCTTTTACACTCTCCTAGTGTAGGCAGAGAACCCACGTCTGTTCACACTCTCCAAGTGTCGGCAGAGAACCGGACCTTCTTGAATGATCTTCTCACAAGAATCTAGAAGGAAGAAAGAAAAGAGTGAAGAAATCCAATTTCACAAGTAGAGATTCTTACCTTAGCAATCCAAGTGAAGCCTTCTTGCTCCAATGGTAGGAATCCTCCTTTGAATGCTCTCTTCCACTCTCCCCTTGACTATTCTCTCAATAGGCACGAAGATCAAATGACAAAAAGATTGGGTGGCAGTCTAATTTGAAGTATTTATACAAAAGACAAGAAAAACCGCCCAAAAACTGCAAGTTTTCAATTCTGTACGCAGTGGATCGTCCGGTACGATCCTGGATCGTCCTGGACGATTTTACTTAAATGATCTGAAACGATCCCAATTTGTATATGTGTACGAAATGACTTCGTACAGCTGATCGTCCTGTACGAACTAGGTTCGTCCAGTACGAACGGTTATTACAAGGTCGGTTCTAGAAACTGCTGAAAACTGTCCTAAGTCGGTTTATCGTTTGGACGAAAATATGTTCGTCTGGACGAAAATTTTCCAGAGAGCCGATCGTCCTGGACGATTATTTATTTTCGTCTGGACGAAAATTTTCCAGAGCGCCCATCGCCGGGGACGATAATTTGGTTTCGTCTGGACGAAAATTTTCCAGAGAGCTGTTCGTCCGGTACGATATTTATTTTCGTCTGGACGAAAATTTTCCAGAGCGCCCATCGCCGGGGACGATATAAAAATTCGTCCTGGACGAATAGGACTTAGAAAAAAATTTTTCGAAGCAAGTTCCTATTCGTTTCAAATGCTCTATAGGAGATAACTGACAGATCGTCCAGTACGATAATATCGTCCTGTACGATCAGTATAGAATTTCAAGATCTCCTTAGTTTGTGTGTGTGAGATTTTATTCACTCAATTACAATCAC
Organism: Dendrobium huoshanense; assembly: GCA_016618105.1. Lineage (NCBI taxonomy): Eukaryota > Viridiplantae > Streptophyta > Magnoliopsida > Asparagales > Orchidaceae > Dendrobium > Dendrobium huoshanense. The sequence goes on along the minus strand of CM028353.1, from coordinate 33,269,261 downwards.
TCCATTTCAAAATTAATTCAAAGAAAAGACAAACTTCAAATAAACAAAATTTCTCATGTTGAATTTGATTTGAAGTTTTCGTAGTCTGGAGTCTGATTTTCCTGAAATGTTAGTACACACAAGAGCAAGTGCAAATCTTCTAAATTGTTAGGAGATAACTATACATCTGAACAATAATGTTTGGAATCATCAAAACTACATAAGTTGCACAAATATAAATCATTCAAATAGCAACTATTCAAACAATCTCCCCCTTTTTGATGATGGCAAAACAATTATTATTAGTATGGTTTCAAGTTAAAACAAATCTCTTATCTCCTAAACTCCCCCTGAATTTATGAGTACATTAAAATAAGGAGGCATTAAAGAACAAAATTTTTGTTTTTCAAAAATTTTAACAGAAAACACAAATCACAAAAACAAAAACAACAGAACAATTTGTTTTTACAGAAAATACAAATCACAAAACAAAAACACAAACACAAACATAATAATTTCTCCCCCTTTTTGACAGCAACAAAAAGTGAAGAAGAAAAAGACAAGAAATGTAAATAATAATATGAAATTCATTGTTATAAATTTAATCTAAATTGTGATTTGACATAGGGTATGCAATTTTAAACTAAAGATATTAGGTCAATCATAAAAATTCATAAAATTTATGAAATGATATAACATTGTAAGTAAGAAGAATTTATCAAAGACATGATTCAATTTAGACATTTTGATTATTGAAAATCATTACAAGTGAGATGTAAAAAAAAATTCTATATTTCAAAGTTCAATAGAATATAAATGAATATTAGATCAACTTGAATTAAGAGATTAAACGAATTTGGAAAGAAGAGAATTACCTCATGTGGTGCTTTGCACATCTTTTCAAAGTTTTGGAGCACATTTTTGTGCATTTGTCTTTGGTTGGGCTTATTTTTTGCCTCTTTTTCACTTTGCAAATTTTTGCGAATCCCTTTTGATTTTTGTACATTTGTACAATTTTCAAGAGTAATTTGACCAATTCTTTCCAAAATCTATAATCTAACATTTCAAATATTTCTAGGTGCATAAATATCATTTGAGCATAGAAATACAAAATAAGATAACATCAAAATTGCAATAACAATATTAAATTTTATGTAGTCTAAATGAATAGACATGAATTTAACAATTCTAAATACAACAAGTTATAGACAAATTATAAATTTAGAAAGTCTAGATTTTCTAATATAGATAATCTCACATTACAATCGAATTTGAGCACAATGTAGATTAAAAAAAATATTAATGAAATTCATAATGATTAGCCACATTTCAAAACAAATCTAGGACAAACAAACTTTCATTGATTAAAAAGAAAATTACATAAAAACATTGAACTTAAACAAGAAAAAGAAAAAAAAAACATAACAACAAAACAAAAAATACAACAAACACACATAAAAAAAAACTTCTACTATTCTGGAGGAGGAGGAGGAGGAATGCCGCCAAAGAGATTGAAGTAGGAGGCCATTAACATTACATTGGTATTTATTTCATGAACTTCATCTCTAATATTACCAATGTCATGTTGCTGCTGCGTAAGGTGAGCATCAAATTGATCAAACCTTTGATCAATGTGAGTATCTAGTCTATCAAATCTCTCAATCAGATTCTGGTAATCTGATTGAGAAGCAGAAGCTTGCACTCCTTCTTCTTCTTCTTCTGAAGCACTGTCATGTGCTTTTTCTTTTTCTTTTTCCTCCCTGAAGAGCAGTCTGAAAGATGCATCGTTGTAATAAACTGGCTCTTCATATTCCTCATCAGGATGGACTATATTGTACTTCTTCTCCAAAACATAAGTAATCAAGTGCCCTAAAGAAATATTCTTCTTCCTCTTCTGATCAGGATGTCCTATTTCTGAAAGCCCATAGATATGATCTAGGATGAGTTGGGCTTCATCAATAGGATGTCTTTTCATGATTAAAAAAGTTAGACAAGAAAGGAGAGGAGTAATGTTAATCCTATCACCAGCTTTAGGAATAATTGAGGATCTAAGGATATGCTGGATGATTCGGGCATCTTGGGTCATACCGGCCACTCTAGCAACATGATTGTCAATCGCATTTTCTCTAATTACTATATTGATTTGAAACCATTTGAAGGAGGTTTCTGACATTAGGGTGTGGGCTCTATATCCTTCAGTCCTTAAGTTTAAAAATGCACCAAGGTCGTGCTTGGTGATCTCAACTTTCTTCTTAAAAACAAAAGAACTAATGATAGAGTGGTCAGAATTGAAACTCATGTTGGCTAGGAAGTAATGGAAGGTTTGCTTATTATAGAGGTGGACAAGAGAGAGAATGAAATGAAATTGGGTTGAGGCGAAGAGGTGTAATACCCGAAATTTCAACTCCGTTTGGATAAGAATGCGAGACGGAGTGATTTTCGCAGAAGCAAAACGAGGAAAAGATTCCTCATTTGCTTTGGAAAGGAAGTTGTCTGGAGCATTCCTGTTGGGTTTCTTCACCAAAACTTTTTGTCTTTTGCTAGAGGAGGCCATAGTTGATTTGATGTAGAAAGGGATTGAGAAAGATGTTTGAAAGTGTGATTTTCAAGTTTGAAAGCCCTCATATTTAAAGAAAAACGATATGTTCGTCCTGGACGAAAATATTCGTCCTGGACGAAAAATCATCGTTCGTCTGAACGAAGTAATTTCGTACAGACGATCCAATTCGTCCTAAATGTAACGGCTTTTCGTATTCAACACAACTTACGATGCGTCCTTTCGTACAGGCTTTTTGACTTGACCGATCGTACATACAAAAATATTTCGTACAGACGATCAAAAAACGTTTCGTTTTAATGACTCTTGAAAACCGTCCCATACAATGAATCGACACATGTTCGTACATACGAAAAAAAAATTTCGTACAGACGAAATTCGTATTAAAAATTGTCTTATCCACTCAACCGCTGCATTCAATCGTCCCGACGTTTGAGAAAAAGAAAAAAAATTCGTACTGGACGATCACAGATCGTACAGACGATCCAAAAAAAAAACTGCTCTCAAAACGGTTTAAATTCGCGCAAACTGTTTCTTAACACATCGTCCCGTACGAAAAATTTCGTCCTGGACGATTTCCTCCAAAAAAAATTTTTGATTTTTAAAATTTTAATTTAACAAAAATAATCAACAACACAGAAAACATAAGACAAAAAACATAAATTCAAAAACAATTCATACAAAAACACAAAATTCACAAAATCACAAAAAACAAAACACAACAAGTATCAATGTTGCAAAGACATTTTGGTTAAGCATTCAAATCAATAACACCAAGCCTTGTTCTTAAAGTACTGAAGGTATCAAAGGCTAAAGGTTTTGTAAAAATGTCTGCAAGTTGATTTTCAGTTGAAACATGTATGAGTTCAATTTCTCCTTTGGATACATGATCCCTTATGAAATGATGCCTTATATCAATGTGTTTGGTTCTAGAATGTTGAATAGGATTTTTGGAAATGCAAATAGCACTAGTATTGTCACAATAAATTGGAATAGTGCCTATAGTTAATCCTAAGTCAATCAACTGTTGTTTTAACCAAAGTACTTGTGCCACACAACTTCCTAATGCAATGTATTCTGCTTCTGCAGTAGATAGTGCCACTGAATTTTGTTTTCTACTAGACCATGAAACTAATGAATTTCCAATGAATTGACATGTTCCAGAAGTGCTTTTCCTATTCACTCTACAGCCTGCAAAGTCAGAATCTGAGTAACCAATAATTTCAAATGAAGAGCTAAACTTAGGATACCAAATTCCTAAGTTTTGAGTTCCTAGTAGATATCTTAAAATCCTTTTCACTGCTGTCAAATGTGATTCTTTTGGATCTGATTGAAATCTAGCACATAGGCAAACACTAAACATAATATCTGGTCGGCTAGCAGTCAAGTAAAGTAAAGATCCAATTATCCCTCTAAATTTCTTTTGATCAACAGATTTTCCCTTAAGGTCTTTATCTAACTGAACTGAAGAACTCATTGGTGTACTAACAGGTTTAGCATTGTCCATTTCATATTTTTTGAGGATGTCCTTAATATATTTGGTTTGACTAAGAAAAGTACCTTCCTCAAGTTGCTTAATGCTAAATCCTAGAAAGTAATTTAAATCTCCCATTAGACTCATTTCAAATTCACTACTCATTGTTTTAGAAAAATCATCACAAAGATGTTTATTTGAAGATCCAAAGATGATGTCATCCACATAAATTTGAACAATAAGTATATCCTTTCCAATTTTCCTTAAAAAGAGAGTTGTATCCACACTTCCTTTTTCAAAAGATCTTTCAAGTAGGAAGTTGCTTAACCTCTCATACCAAGCCCTAGGTGCCTGTTTCAATCCATATAATGCCTTTTTTAATTTGAAAACATGATTTGGAAATTTAGAGTTTTCAAAACCTGGAGGTTGTTCTACAAAAACATCTTCTTCAATTACTCCATTTAAAAAGGCACTTTTGACATCCATTTGAAACAATTTAAAACCTTTAAAACAGGCAAAGGCTAGTAAAACCCTAATTGCTTCAAGTCTAGATACAGGGGCAAAAGTTTCCTCAAAGTCAATTCCTTCAATTTGGTTATACCCCTTAGCTACTAATCTAGCCTTATTTCTAATGACTACTCCTGAGTCATTCATTTTATTCTTGAACACCCACTTGGTTCCAACAACACTTTGATCTTTTGGCCTTGTAGTTAATTCCCAAACTTTATTTCTTACAAATTGATTCAACTCTTCTTGCATGGCCAATATCCAAAATTCATCTGAAAGTGCTTGATCAATGTTAGTGGGTTCAACAGTTGAAATAAAGGCTGAATGATTGACTTCCTTGTTTAATCCATGCCTAGTTCTAACACCCTCACTTGGTTCACCTATGATTAATTCCTTTGGGTGATTTTTAGAAAATCTCAAATCTCTAGGCAAAGGGTCTTCTCTTTCTAAATTTTTTTCCACATTTTCTTCCAAATTTAATCTATCTATCTTTTGGGAGTTTTCTTCAATTTCTTCTTCAACAACTTTTGGCTCTTCCATGTTTCCATTTTCATCAAAAACAACATGTGTGGTTTCTTCAATGACTAAAGTTCTTTTGTTGAATACTCTATAAGATTTTCCAACACTTGAATATCCAACAAAAATTCCTTCATCTGATTTTGGATCAAATTTTCCTAAGGCAGATTTTCCATTATTATGTATGAACACCTTGCAACCAAATACATGCAAATGAGACAAATTTGGTGTTCTTCCTTTTAGCAACTCATAGGGTGTTTTATTCAAATTAGATCTCACATTCACCCTATTCAGAACATAGCATGCAGTGCTAACCGCCTCAGCCCAAAAATACCTAGGAAGAGAGTATTCTGCTAACATTGCTCGGGCGGCTTCTATTAATGTTCTGTTCTTTCTTTCAACTACTCCATTTTGTTGAGGAGTTCTAGGTGCAGAAAAATTGTGATCAATCCCATTTTCTTTACAGAAATCTTCAAATCTTTCATTTTCAAATTCTCCTCCATGATCACTTTGTATAGAAATTATTTCACATCCTAGTTTTCTTTGTATCCAAGTTGAAAAATTTCTGAATTCCTCAAATGATTCACTCTTATGAAAAAGAAATTTAACCCAGGTGAATCTTGAAAAATCATCTACTATAACAAATCCATATACCTTTCCTCCTAGACTAACAGTGCTTACTGGTCCAAAAAGATCCATGTGTAGAATTTCTAAAGGTTTACTTGTCCTAAGATCTTTAATGGACTTAAATGAGGACCTCACTTGTTTTCCTAATTGACATGCATCACACAGATGGTCCTTAGTAAAGTCTAGTTTAGGTATTCCTCTCACCAAATTCTTTTGGGTAATTTTTCTAAGATTTTTCATACTAGAATGACAAAGTCTCCTATGCCAAAGCCACGATTCATCAGAAACAGTTTTCAAACAAAAAGTAGTAGGAGATTGAATACAATTTAAATCTAGCATGTAAACATTGTTCACCCTTTTTCCATTTAAAACAATTTTTCCATTTAGGCTAATTATGCAGCTAGTAGGTAAAAATTTTACATTATAGCCCTTATCACATAGCTGACTTATGCTAAGCAAATTATGTTTCAAGCCTTCAACTAATAAAACATTATCTATGAAAAAGTTTTTCAAGTTTCCAATCATACCTGATCCAACCACTTTCTTTGTGGTATTATCTCCAAGTGTAACCTTGCCTCCACTCCTGGCTTCCAGCGTTATGAATTGAGCAGTATCTCCAGTCATGTGCTTAGAACATCCGCTGTCCAGGTACCATATACTCTCACGAGGTCTTGTGTGAGAGCATACCTCTTCTTGATCTGATTGTTCAGCTTTATCTGCCATCAAGCAAAGGTTGGTGACTTCTTCTTCTTTTTCAGTCTCAGATGAGTCTGAAGCTGAGTCCGCCCAAAAAGCCTTTTGAAACTTCTTCTTGCCCTTCTTTACCATTCGTTTCTCCTCTACCTTCTCCTTGCTAGGAGTGGCTTTGAGTTTTGGACAATCAGTCTTTATATGACCTGGTTTCCTGCATTCATAACAAATCACTTCATTAGAAGCCTTACCATTTCTATTATACTTACCTCTATTCCATTGCTGGCGTCTCTTCTTCTTCCTCTTTAAAAAGCTTTTGAATTGTCTAGTCATCAGTGCTATATCATCTTCATCCTCAGGTTGTGAGTGTTCACTTTCTGACTCTTCCACATTTAGTGCAATATTCTTGTCCTTTCTTGGCTCACCTGCATCAATCTTTCTTTGACTTACTCCTTGCTCATAAGCAATGAGTGAACAAAGAAGATTGTCAATAGAATAAATGTTCAGATCTTTTGACTCTGTAATTGCAGTAATTTTAGCATCGTATGCAGTAGGTAAACAACGAAGAATCTTATTAACCATTTCAGCATTAGTTAATTCCCTACCAAGTGCATGCAAAGAGGAGACAATTTGAGTGAATCTTGTGTACATGTTAGATATTGATTCATTAGGTTTCATGCGAAATAGTTCGTAGTCATGTAACAAGATATTGAGCCTTGATTGCTTAACCTCATTTGTCCCTTCATAAGTAATACAAAGTCTATCCCATATGTCTTTTCCGCTTTTACAAGTAGAAACTCGCATGTAGTCTTCAGATTTTAAAGCACAAAAGAAACTATTTAAATATTTTGCATTTAATTGTGCTAAGTCACGTTCTTCTAGAGTCCAATCTGCATAGGGTGTATCTACCCTAATTCCATCAACTAATCTAGTTGGTTTTGTGTAACCTTCCTGGACTAACATCCACATGCGATAATCAAGTGACTGTAAGAAAGTAGACATGCGTGTTTTCCAAAAATCAAAAGGAATATTGTCAAACAGTGGAGGTCTAGTGATAGAGTAACCCTCAGGTGTGTTTCGGTTTCCAAATGTAGCCATCTACGTTAATCAAAAAGTAGTTCAAACTTATGATTTTGAAACAATGCTCTGATACCACTTGTTGAGTCTAGTAATTAGGTTGTTAAGCCTAAGTAAATGTCCCAAGGCTACCAAGAGGGGGGTGAATTGGTAGTTTTAAAAATTTTAAACCCTCTTAAAACTAAAGTTGAACCGAAATGAAATTTTCTTTTAAAGTTTGTAGAAAAATGTTTTTCAACCACAGAGTTGTTAAAACAGAAATTTAAAATGCGGAAACGTAAAAGCAATAAAGTAAATGACACCAGATTTATAGTGGTTCGGTCTATAACCAGACCTACATCCACTCCTCAGAGGCACCCTCTGAGTATTGCACTAATACCACAAAGTGACTCTCCTTTAGCACCCACAGCAAGGCGGAGAAGCCTGTACAAAACCCTCTTTTCACCACTCCCCGGTGCGGCAGAGAACCGTCGTCCTTTTACATAATCCACAGTGCTGGCAGAGAACCGTCGTCCTTTCACACTCTCCTAGTGTGGGCAGAGAACCCTACGGCTGTTCACACTCTCCAAGTGTAGGCAGAGAACCTTCGTCCTTTCACACTCTCTTAGTGTGGGCGGAGAACCCTACGACTGTTCACACTCTCCAAGTGTAGGCAGAGAACCTTCTTCCTTTTACACTCTCCTAGTGTAGGCAGAGAACCCACGTCTGTTCACACTCTCCAAGTGTCGGCAGAGAACCGGACCTTCTTGAATGATCTTCTCACAAGAACCTAGAAGGAAGAAAGAAAAGAGTGAAGAAATCCAATTTCACAAGTAGAGATTCTTACCTTAGCAATCCAAGTGAAGCCTTCTTGCTCCAATGGTAGGAATCCTCCTTTGAATGCTCTCTTCCACTCTCCCCTTGACTATTCTCTCAATAGGCACGAAGATCAAAATGACAAAAAGATTGGGTGGCAGTCTAATTTGAAGTATTTATACAAAAGACAAGAAAAACCGCCCAAAAACTGTAAGTTTTCAATTCTGTACGCAGTGGATCGTCCGGTACGATCGTGGATCGTCCTGGACGATTTTACTTAAATGATCTGAAACGATCCAATTTGTATATGTGTACGAAATGACTTCGTACAGCTGATCGTCCTGTACGAACTAGGTTCGTCCAGTACGAACGGTTATTACAAGGTCGGTTCTAGAAACTGCTGAAAACTGTCCTAAGTCGGTTTATCGTTTGGACGAAAATATGTTCGTCTGGACGAAAATTTTCCAGAGAGCCGATCGTCCTGGACGATTATTTATTTTCGTCTGTACGAAAATTTTCCAGAGCGCCCATCGCCGGGGACGATAATTTGGTTTCGTCTGGACAAAAATTTTCCAGAGAGCTGTTCGTCCGGTACGATATTTATTTTCGTCTGGACGAAAATTTTCCAGAGCGCCCATCGCCGGGGACGATATAAAAATTCGTCCTGGACGAATAGGACTTAGAAAAAATTTTTCGAAGCAGGTTCCTATTCGTTTCAAATGCTCTATAGAAGATAACTGACAGATCGTCCAGTACGATATATATCGTCCTGTACGATCCGTATAGAATTTCAAGATCTCCTTAGTTTGTGTGTGTGAGATTTTATTCACTCAATTACAATCACTCCCTTTCAAAATTAATTCAAAGAAAAGACAAACTTCAAATAAACAAAATTTCTCATGTTGAATTTGATTTGAAGTTTTCGTAGTCTGGAGTCTGATTTTCCTGAAATGTTAGTACACACAAGAGCAAGTGCAAATCTTCTAAATTGTTAGGAGATAACTATACATCTGAACAATAATGTTTGGAATCATCAAAACTACATAAGTTGCACAAATATAAATCATTCAAATAGCAACTATTCAAACAAGCTCCAGTGTTGGCACTTCCATCAGGTACGGAAGGTTTTCAGGTGTTCAGTGATGCTTCACTGAAAGGACTAGGATGTGTTCTGATGCAGCATGGTCAGGTAATTGCTTATGCTTTGAGACAGTTGAAACCACATGAGAAGAATTACCCGACGCATGATCTGGAGTTAGCTGCAGTTGTTTTTGCTTTGAAGATTTGGCGTCACTATCTGTATGGCGTCAAATGTGAGATTTTTACTGATCATAAGAGCCTGAAGTATATTTTTACTCAGAATGATCTGAATTTGAGGCAGAGAAGGTGGCTCGAGTTGATCAAGGACTATGACCTGACTATTCAGTATCAGCCTGGGAAGGCTAATGTGGTAGCAGATGCTTTGAGCAGGAAGTCTTCTGGACTGTCAGGTTTGCAACTTACTTGTGATGACTTTCTGATTAAAGACATGGAGCGATTGCAGTTGGAGGTGATTTCCTCCAGTGATTTAGAGTTTGCTCAGATGAGTATTCAGTCTTCTTTGGAAGCACGGATTTAAGAAGCCCAGAAGTCAGATTCTGAGTATTCGAAGTTGATTGTTCAGATTGGATCTGGTAAGACTCCTGAACTTCGAATTTCTGATTCTGGTGCTATTTTCTGTAAGAACAGGTTGTGGGTACCTGTGTTTGGAGATTTGAGGCGGGAGATTCTGTATGAATCTCATCATTCTGGCTACACTGTACATCCAGGCAGTGGTAAGATGTACGCTGATATGAAGCTTTTGTTCTGGTGGCCTGGGATGAAAAAGGATGTGGCAGAGTTTGTGTCGAGATGCGAAGCCTGTCAGTTGGTGAAGGCAGAGCATCAGCGACCAGGTGGACTGTTGCAGTCGTTGCCTATCCCTGAGTGGAAATGGGAGGAGGTAACGATGGACTTTGCGATGGGTTTTCCTCGATCTAGACAAGGACATGATGCCATTTGGGTAGTTGTAGATCGATTGACGAAGTCAGCCCATTTTCTTCCGATCAGACAGACGGATTCAGTTGAACGCTTCGCACAGATATATGTGAAGGAGATAGTCAGATTGCACGGTGTGCCTCGCGTGATTGTATCTGATCGAGATGGACGTTTTACTTCCAGACTTTGGAAAGGCATTCAGCAAGGCTTGGGTACGAAACTGCATTTCAGTACAGCCTTTCATCCTCAGACCGACGGACAGTCTGAGAGGACTATTCAGGCACTGGAAGATCTGTTGAGGCTTTGTGTTCTAGACTTTAGCAGAAGCTGGGAAGATCATATTCCGCTGATTGAGTTTGCCTATAACAACAGTTTTCAGTCCAGTATCAGTATGGCACCGTACGAGGCTCTGTATGGCAGGAAGTGCCGTACTCCTTTGACTCTGACGGAGGTCGGAGATAGGCAGGCTTTGGGGGCCACTTTTGCTGATGAAACTGCTCAGAAGATCAATTTGATAAGAGAAAGATTGAAAGCTGCTCAAGATCGACAGCAGAAGTATTACAATCAGAAGCATAGATTTGTTGAGTTTCAGGTTGGTGACTTTGTGTATGTCAAAGTCAGCCCGATGAAAGGTGTGAGCAGATTTGGTCAGGTGAGCAAGCTTAGTCCAAGGTATGTTGGACCATTTGAGATTTTGGAAAGAATTGGAAAAGCTGCTTATCGCCTATTGCTTTCTGATTCTATGCCTGATGTGCATAATGTGTTTCATGTATCCACTCTGAGGAAGTGGGTATCCGACTCTGGGAAGAAGATATCTACGGACGAGGTTGAGATTCAGGAGAATCTGGCGTACAAGGAAGAGCCAGAGTTGATTTTGGCGTACGACGTCCGAAAGTTAAGAAATAAAGAGATTCCGATGGTTAAAGTCCAGTGGAAGCACCGGACTGCACAGGAAGCAACGTGGGAAAAGGAGTCTGATATGAGACGGTCGTACCCGTACTTATTTTGACTGCGTTTGGATTGGATAATGTCGAGGACGACATTTTTCTGAGTTGGGGAGATTTTAATATCACAATCTGCTCCAGGATCGTCGAGGACGATCTGGATCGTCCTGGGACGATCAGTGGATGTGCAGCTCCAGATTTTGCCCAGTTTTGCTCCAGGTGATTTTCTGTATGTATCGTCCAGGCCGATCGGGGACATCGGCCAGGCCGATTGACACTGTTCATAAGGATCGGCCGTGCAATCGCCCTGGAGTATCGGCCAGGACTATGTGGTTTGGTTTGATCGTCCAGGACGATCTGGACGATCGGCCAGGCCGATCTGAAGAGGATTTAAGGGAAATCAGTCGTTTTGAAGAGAGAGAAAAACGATTTTTAAAAATATCTGAATTACAGTTCTGAGGAGAGAGAAAACGAGACTTTTGGAAAAGTTGATTTCGGGAAGACGCGAAGCCGTTTTCGATCGAAGTGACTGTTGAGGAATTTGCTGTACACGAGGTAAGGCACATTCCGTCTTTCTCAATTTTCAGTTCCGTCGCGGTTGGCGGTATTTTCTGTCCGGATTTCGTTTCCGTTACGGTTTTTCGTCCGTATCTTTTGATTGGTTCAGTTTTTACCGCGTAAGTTTCTGTATGTTGTTGACGTGCCGAGTGTGCACATTTTGGTTATTTTCCGAAGATTTTTGTCAGGGTATTTTTGATTCGGCGATGTTTTTCGTAGACTACAATTTTCTGTGAAATTGTAAATGCTCTGTGCAGTAGAATAAATGTTCTGGAATATGCTTATCTATATTCTGTGCAAATTCGGTAAATTTTCTTTGCAAGAAATTTTGTGTAAATTCTGTATACTGCCGTTGTGCTGCCCGATTTTTGGGTAATTTCTGAATTGTCCGGATTTCTTCTGAATTGAAATGCTATGTGTATAAGCTATAAAAAGGGAGTTATAAGGGGCCTGAATCCTATGAGATTCAGTTAGTGAAACGGGAAATCTGAAATGAGATCAAATCTGATATCTGTTCTGTTCCGGATCCGATGAATTCTGTTCTGGTGCTATAAGCACATCTGTTTTGGTGCCGTGAGCACAAAGGGAGACATAAGGGGCCTGGATCCTATGAGATTCAGTCAGTGTCTGGGAAGGGAGGCATAAGGGGCCGGAATCCGTAGAGATTCCGTCAGTGTCAGGGCATTTAGCTATATGTATCTGTTCTGTTTTCTGTATTTGTTCTGTACGAAATTGTGATTCTGATATGATATGATCTGCGAATCTGATTTCTGATTTCTGTATAATTCTGACTCTGTTGATTTATTCTGTTCTGTGATCTGATCTGTACGATTCTGTTTCTGCTTTGATATCTGTCCGTATAAGTTCTGATTTCCGATTCTGTTCCGATTTCTGATCTGATTTCTGTCTGATGAGTTTGGTTTTGGTTTCTGAAAATTTATATTGGTGGTTTGTTGCTTTGCTGAGCTGTTGAGCTCACCCTTGCTTTCTGGTGGTTTTCAGGTTCTGGGAAAGGCAATGAAGTTCAGGATTAGTTCAGAGTCTGATCAGTATAGGTACTTTTGTACTTTTGATTTTTGTACAGTCATGGCTTTTCTGTTCTGTCTTTCTTTCTGTTTAAAAGCCATGTACTGTTCTGTAGATGATTATTTTGAGGAAATGAAAAGATAGATGTTTTATTCCGCTGTGTTTGATGTTTTTAGTAGCTCTGTTGTTCTGTGTGTGTCTGTTGAGTTAAGTATTTGGAAGATCAGTTCAGTAACCTAATCCAAAGCCAGATCCTGGATAAGAAATGGCTAGCTCCGTCGCGATCCGGCTCGGGCGGGATCCGTCCCCGTCGGGTCGGGTCGTGACAGGTACTGTGAGATGGGCTGAGAGTTTTTCTCTTTATTTTTCGTTAAGGGTTGCATCACTTGGTTGTTTTTCTTAATATTTTATTTTTCTTAATATTTTATTTTTGTTTGTTCGTAGAGAACGATGCAAGAGAGAATATATATAAGAAGATAGAGAGAGAGAATAGAGATCTGTACTATTTCTCCTTAATTTTCACAGTTAATTTCTTATTGTGGTGCGGCTCCAAGATTTTTTCATGATTTCTGGTTTTTCCATATTAAATCCTGCCATTTCTCTTTCTTGTTTGTATGTGTTGTGTGGTTTACTTCAACTTTTTTCATGATTTTGGGATTTTCCATATTAAATCATAGTCCCATTTGTCCACGACTGCAACTTTTTATAAAGTTGATTGTAAAGTTATTGTGGGGAAAGTAATTTAGCAACTTTGATTGTAAAAAACAATTTTCATCACAAAAAATTATAAAAAGTGGTGAAAAAGTAGCAAGAAACTAATAACCAAACGAAATTGTGATTTCTATCTGAAAAACAAAACAATGAAAAAGCTTTCTCAACCAGATCCTAAATTTAAGTTGCTATATTTTATTAAAAAGTTCTCATATTAAAAGGAAAAAAAATCAGAATATAAGAATATAAATTGTGATAAAATGATATTAAAAATCATTAAATTTATGTTGAAATTAACATTATATATTAAAATTTTACATTTTATTAATTCAATATTTTTAATAATAATTTAATATAATTTATATCAGAATATTTTGATATGTTTTTTTATTATTTTTAGGGTTAACTTTGTTGTTTTTGAATAGAAAGTTATTTTCAAATATTTAATTTAAGATATAAAACATTAATCATTTAAATAACATTTAAAAATATTTTGGATTTTAAATTACTATTAATGACTAGTTTTATCTAAAAAAACAATAAATATGTTATATCTTAAATTAAATATTATTATAATTTGTGTGTTGTAAGAAAAATCAGAGATTATGTTAAAAAAAAAAGATTATGTTTAAATACTATTTTATTTTTGGTAATGATAATTTTAATCAGATCATCATTAATAATTGTTTTTAGAAAAATAATTAAAAATTAAAATATAAAAGTACAATTTAGTTTAAAAAAAGGGCATTAATAATGCATTCTTCAGCCAATAAAAGATGATTGGTGTAACTCAAAATTATTGTGAAATTCAATTTTGATAGAATTTAGAACAATTGGGTTTGACAAAATTAACTAGTCTTGTTAATGTACACAATGTGGTCGAGTATGATCATCATTTGTAACCAGCTAGCAGCCTGAGAGTATGGGTGTCAATTAAAGTTAGTAAGTTGGGAATTTGGTTGGGGTGGGTTCAAATCTAATTCAAAAGTGATTTGACTCAAATATAATACATTTGAAAATGTAATCGATGAGTTTTTCACATAATTTTGGTCCATTCGGAGCATAAACATTGATATATCATCAAAAAACTATCTTGATCGGGCATGAATCTCAAGGCAAAAGCAAGCAGGAAACTTCAAAAATTAAATTCGGGATCACCTGAACTCTGATTTCAGCAAACTTATAGTCAAACTGAGTGTCTCGGAAATACAAACCCAACGGCACCAAATTCGACTCAATCCGAGCCCAAATGAGTCCAAATCAAGGACTCGAAGCGCTGTTGAAAAGTTCAAACCACAATTTGAGTTACCAAATAATTTCCAAACATAATGTGCTTATAGTCGAATCAAGCGGCTCGACGAAGTGAATTCAACGAGTCCAAAATCGTCAAATTCCAATATCATTAAGATCTTCAAATGTCTAACGAACAGTAAACGGTCAAGGGATTCAATATTGGCCGTACATCCAACCACTCCCCATTTACCCCTACTCTCTCACCTATTTACTGGTCATGCCACTCTAAAAATCTATAAATAGACCTCTCGTTTCTCTTGAAAAGGGACCCAAGCAAGAAGAAGAAGAAAAGGATATAAGGGAAGAAACTCCTCCTCGACCATCACCGGAGTTCAGCCCAACGCCCAAGCAACGTCGGAGTTCTACCAGACGCCCAAGTGAGGCCGAAATTCTGCCCGACGCCCAAGGGACGCTGAAATTCTACCCGACGCTTGAATTCTACCCAAGCGATGCTGGAATTATGCTAAAGTTCGAGTGACCTTGAAACTTTGCCCGATTTCCAAGTGATGCTAGAATTCTATGTGACTCTGAATTCAACTCAAATAATACACAACTTGTGTGTAACTAGACTTCAATCCGGAAGTAAATCATTGTAATCTGATCATCCTAAATTCTAATGACTAGTCAGCCTCTTGTATCTCAATCAAACACTAGTATAACTTTTTCAACTGGACGTGGCCCCGTGGTTTTCTCTCTTTCCAGTGTTTTCCACGTAAAAATCTAGGTGTCATTATTTCTCTCATGTTTGTGTGTTGGATATCCGTACAACGCTGAGACGGAAAATTTATAATTCTATCGCCGCGCATATTCTAGTCTGCAACAAACATGATGTTTGTTTGCATCTTTTGTCTGAGATTAGTTTAATTTGAGCTTTTGACAACTCGACTCAACATCGGCTCCCAACAATCTATCCATGCACCCAGGGTTAGAACCAGTCTTTCTTTAAAGGGTAGGTAAAATATAATAATGAAATGTATAATCTTATGTATAAACTCGAAAAAACAAATCTTAAAATTTGAGCAACTGCATTTATTAAAACCTAGCTAAATATTTAAAATGCTTTTTTTAATGAAAAAAAAAATAGATTTCAAGTTGGTTAATTGATCATCTTGAGCTTTTTCTTACTCTGCCCATTTATCCACTATTTTTTTTCTTATGAAAAAGAAGCTTTTCACATGCCACCTATTCCATGTGATGTATGATTCAATGTAGACGGAAAAATAATTTCATCGTCTCCTAAAGAGATGTTAAATCATTGAGAAGAATTATCGGAAACGTACCCGAATTCATTGAAATGCAGAATCAAGGTTTTTGGTCTTCCATATTTGAAGTGGTGTTCTCCAAAAGAGTGATAGACCTCTTCTTTTTCACTCAAGATATGAAATGAGAGAAATGCGAACTTAATCGCTTAAACTGGTGACCATGAGTTTTTTATAAATTGTATTTATTTTATTTTCAGCACATCATTAAAATAAAATAAATAATCAATCTCTACACAATAATTAATTCCATACAAATTTAATTGAACTGTCACATAAAAAAAAATTTAATTCTTAAATATATCACAAATTTAATTAGCTCAATTTTATATTGCTTTTGATATATAATACTTTATATATATATATTGATTCACATATGATACGGCATCACAAAATTAGCTTGATCGGGCACGAATCTCGAGGCGAAAGCTAGTTGGAAACTTCAAAAATTAATTCCGAGAGCACCCCAACTCCGATTTCAGCAAGCTTATAGTCGAACTGAGCGTCTCGGAAATACGAACTCAACGACACCAAGATCAACCCAATCCGAGCCCAAATGGGTCCAAATCATGGATCCAAAGTGCTGTTGGAAGGTTCAAACCGCAATTTGAGTTACCAAACAGACTCCGATTTTAACGAGCTTATACTCGAATCGAAGGGCTCGACGAGAAAAATCCAACGAGCCCAAGATCACAAAATTCCGACATCACTAAGGCCTTCAAATGTCTAATGAACGGTGCATGATCGTAGGATTCAATATCGGCCGTCCATTAGACCACTCCCTATTCGCCCCTGATCTCACGCCTATTTACGGGTCATGCCACTCCAGAAAATCTATAAATAGAGCCTTCATTTCTCATAAGAGAAAACTCAAGCAAGAAGAGAAGGAAGAGGAGAAGGAAGGAGCTCCTCCTCAGCAGCCGCCGGACCACCGCCGGACCACCGCCGGAACCTCGTCGGACCACCGCCGGACCACCGCAGGAACCTCGCCGGACCACCGCAGAACCTCGCCGGACCACCACCTTAAGGCCTGACGTTCAGCCCCTACGTCCTACTGAAGACCCGACGTCCTGCTGAAGACCTGACGTCCTGCTTAAGACCCGACGTCCTACTCAAGGCCAGACCATCAACATCCGATCTTCCAAGTGACACTGGGACTAACACCTGACTCCTTATCTCCTACCGCCTACGGTCCTTCTGACCACTGTCGCCTAATACGGTCCGTCCGACCTCCATCACCAGACAACGGTCTCCGGCCGACTACGGTCTCCTGCCGACTACGGTCTCCTGCCGACTACGGTCTCCTGCCGACTACGGTCTCCGGCCGACTACAGTCTCCTTCCGACTACGGTCTCCGGCCGACTACGGTCTCCGGCCGACTACGGTCCTTCAGGCCAAACAAACCTGTATATGTAACTCTTACCATGTAATGCAATCTATATGATGTACATTTGCTACATCAATCCAAGGCCTTCTCCTAAGGAAGGGCCTCATTTGTAATCGACTACAAATACTAGTGGATTCATTCAAATTGGGCCAGGCCCCGTGGTTTTTCCCCCTTTTTCAGGGGTTTTCCACGTAAAAACTCTGGTGTCACTTATGAATACTACATCCTCTCACTTATCTGATTGTGTGCTGGATCTTCGTACAACGCTAAGACGTTAAACTATATATTTCTCTACCGCCGCGAATATTCCAGGACGCAACAGTTTGGCGCCGTCTGTGGGAACCTGGTTCCCAACTGGGGGGGGCAATTTTGGCTCCAACCTCAAAAGGTTATTCGACTGCTATTGATGCGTTAATTTCATGGAATCAGATCCAGACTGGGGGGCAACCTTAACTTCAATTTTAGTCAAGAAGATCCCTCCAAGACTTCTAAAGCAAATACAATATTTAAGGAAACTCTCGGCAAATACATGGAAGCTTCCGATAAAATTCAAACCATGTACAGTCCCTTACTGGATTTCTACTCCTTGGGCAAGGTCTTGATCTCAACCTCAAAAAGGCAGTAACGGTCTAAAGATAGACCTTTTTCACTTTTGATTCGGGATATACGCGGCGTTCGCCCCCTCCCAATCAAAGCAAAATCAATCCCAGGGGGATTCGATTCGACCTCTTCCACACAGGTTAACGTCGTCGAGCAAAGGCTCCGACATACAACCTCGGAAAGGTCTCACATCCTTGGTGGATTCTCTCGACCTCTTCCATACAGGTTAACGTCGTCGAGCAAAGGCTCCGACATACAACCTCGGAAAGGTCCTACATCCTTGGTGGATTCTCCCGACCTCTTCCACACAGGTTAACGTCGTCGAGCAGGGCTCCGGCATACAACCTCGGATAGGTCTTACATCCTTAGTGGATTCTCTCGACCTCTTCCACACAGGTTAACATCGTCGAGCAAAGGCTCTGACATACAACCTTGGAAAGGTCTCACATCCTTAGTGGATTCTCCCAGCCTCTTCCACACAGGTTAACGTCGTCGAGCAAAGGCTCCGACATACAACCTCGGAAAGGTCCTACATCCTTGGTGGATTCTCCCGACCTCATCCACACAGGTTAACGTCGTCGAGCAGGGCTCCGGCGTACAACCTCGGAAAGGTCTCACATCCTTAGTGGATTCTCCCGGCCTCTTCCACACAGGTTAACGTCGTCGAGCAGGGCTCCGGCATACAACCTCGGAAAGGTCTCACATCCTTAGTGGATTCTCCCGGCCTCTTCCACACAGGTTAACGTCATCGAGCAGGGCTCCGGCATACAACATCGGAAAGGTCTCACATCCTTAGTGGATTCTCCCGGCCTCTTCCACATAGGTTAACGTCGTCGAGCAGGGCTCCGGCATACAACCTCGGAAAGGTCTCACATCCTTAGTGGATTCTCCCGGCCTCTTCCACACAGGTTAACGTCGTCGAGCAGGGCTCCGGCATACAACCTCGGAAAGGTCTCACATCCTTAGTGGATTCTCCCGGCCTCTTCCACACAGGTTAACGTCGTCGAGCAGGGCTCCGACTTATAACATCGGAAAAGTCTCACGTCATTGGTTAACGTCGCTAGAATGTCGTCAATAGACTTCTATCTGACTTCTCCATAATGTTAAAATTCTTCCTGATTTTGAATTTCCTCCTGCGCTAAACTTTTGCCTTGCAGGACTTTCGACGGACTATTACACGACGCCGAAATTCTTCCTTTCATCGGACTAATACCCGTCATCGGACTTCTGCTCGTCGACGAACTTTCGTCGGTCTTCTACCCGACAATACTTCTACTCAACGTCGGACTTCTGCTTGTTAGCGGACTTCTACCGTCGTCGGACTTCTGCTCGTCAACGGACCTTCGTCGGTCTTCTACTTGACGCTGCACCTCTACCCGACTACGGACTTCTACTCGACCTCAGACTTCTGCTCGTTAGCAGACTTATACTCAACGTCGAACTTCTGCTCGTCAGCGGACTTCTACTCAACGTTGGACTTCTGCTTGTTAGCGGACTTCTACCGTCGTCGGACTTCTGCTCGTCAACGGACCTTCGTCGGACTTCTACTTGACGCTGCACCTCTACCCGACTATGGACTTCTACTCGATCTCAGACTTCTGCTCGTTAGCAGACTTTTACTCAACGTCGAACTTCTGCTTGTCAGCAGACTTCTACTCAACATCGGACTTCTGCTTTTTAGCGGACTTCTACCGTCGTCGGACTTCTGCCCATCGACAAACTTTCATCGGACTTCTGCCCGAGACCGTACTTCTACACGACGTCGGACTTCACCTTGTCGTCGAACTTCAACTCGTCAGCAGACTTCTACTCGTCGTCGGACTTCTGCCCGTCGATGAACTTTCATCGGACTTCTGCCCGAGGTCGTACTTCTACACGACGTCGGACTTCTCCTTGTTGTCGAACTTCTGCTCGTCAGCGGACTTCTACTCGTCATCGGACTTCTGCCCGTCGACAAACTTTCATCGGTCTTCTGCCCGAGGCCGAACTTCTACATTACGTCGGACTTCTCCCTGTCGTCGGACTTCTACTCGTCAGCGGACTTCTACTCGTCATCAGACTTCTGCCCGTCGACGAATCTTTGTCAGTCTTCTACCCGACGCTGTATGACTACCCGATGTTGAATTCATGCCTGTCATCATACTTCTCCCCGATGTTGGAAGTTTGTCCGTCATTCCAACCTCTCTCTTTACAACGGTCTATCCGACCTCCATTGCCAACCACCAAACATCGGAACTCCACAAGATCTCTCGAAGAAAAGAGGGATAAGGGAAAATCTCCGGACTTCCTTGCCAAGAGAGGGGCCTCGAAAAATCGAGGGAATGCCTCAATGGTAAGGACAGAGGGAGAAGAGAAGGAGGGGAAATCTCCGAACTTCCTTGCCAAGAGAGGGGCCTCGAAAAATCGAGGGAAGGCCTCAATAGAAAGGACAGAGGGAGAAGAAAAGAAGGGGAAATCTCCGGACTTCCTTGCCAAGAGAGGGGCCTCGAAAAATCGAGGGAAGGCCTCAATGGAAAGGACAGAGGGAGCAGAGAATGAGGGGAAATCTCCGGACTTCCTTGCCAAGAGAGGGGCCTCGAAAAATCGAGGGAATGCCTCAATAGAAAGGACAGAGGGAGAAGAGAAGAAGAGAAGAAGAAGAGAAGAAGAAAAGAAGAAGAAAAGAAGAAAGGAGAAGAAGAAGAGAAGAAAAGAAGAGAAGAAAAGAAAGAGAAGAGGAGAAGAACAATTTTTCTAAAGGCCTAAGGGGTCTATTTATAATTTTTGTGAGTGAAGGGGGGAAGTTTCTAGAGTTTTCTAGAATTCTTAAAAAATTCGAATTTTTCTGCATTTTTTAGAATTTTTTCGGAATTTTTTGGATTTTTTTTGGGATTTTTTCGGATTTTTTAATCCCATGTGGGTCCCACAAAAAAAAAAAAAAATTCAAAAATAAGGAACCGCCTCAGCCAAACCGCGCGCCCAGGAGGGGCGCGCCTGTTCGCGCGGCAGCTCGCCGGCGCCGGCAGCGGCGGGCGGCGGCCGGCAGGCCGGCCGGCCGGTTCGGCCGCCTACGCGTTTCCGGGCCCGATTTTCGGCCCGGACAGTCCGATTCGGACGTTTTTGGGGTCCCCGGATACGTTTTTCGACGTTCCGGACTCGATTTCGACACTTTTGAAGCTCAACGGGGCCTCTAGGATCAAGTTCGAGCAAGCCATTAATTTTTGGAACGCAATTTTTTGCGATTCGGTCAGTGTAAAATTTCGGAACAAGTATTTTTGGACTCATGGAGCTTCGACGTCCGAAAATAGGGGGGCAACTGATACGGCATCACAAAATTAGCTTGATCGGGCACGAATCTCGAGGCGAAAGCTAGTTGGAAACTTCAAAAATTAATTCCGAGAGCACCCCAACTCCGATTTCAGCAAGCTTATAGTCGAACTGAGCGTCTCGGAAATACGAACTCAACGACACCAAGATCAACCCAATCCGAGCCCAAATGGGTCCAAATCATGGATCCAAAGTGCTGTTGGAAGGTTCAAACCGCAATTTGAGTTACCAAACAGACTCCGATTTTGACGAGCTTATACTCGAATCGAAGGGCTCGACGAGACAAATCCAACGAGCCCAAGATCACAAAATTCCTACATCACTAAGGCCTTCAAATGTCTAATGAACGGTGCATGATCGTAGGATTCAATATCGGCCGTCCATTAGACCACTCCCTATTCGCCCCTGATCTCACGCCTATTTACGGGTCATGCCACTCCAGAAAATCTATAAATAGAGCCTTCATTTCTCATAAGAGAAAACTCAAGCAAGAAGAGAAGGAAGAGGAGAAGGAAGGAGCTCCTCCTCAGCAGCCGCCGGACCACCGCCGGACCACCGCCGGAACCTCGTCGGACCACCGCCGGACCACCGCAGGAACCTCGCCGGACCACCGCAGAACCTCGCCGGACCACCACCTTAAGGCCTGACGTTCAGCCCCTACGTCCTACTGAAGACCCGACGTCCTGCTGAAGACCTGACGTCCTGCTTAAGACCCGACGTCCTACTCAAGGCCAGACCATCAACATCCGATCTTCCAAGTGACACTGGGACTAACACCTGACTCCTTATCTCCTACCGCCTACGGTCCTTCTGACCATTGTCGCCTAATACGGTCCGTCCGACCTCCATCACCAGACAACGGTCTCCGGCCGACTACGGTCTCCTGCCGACTACGGTCTCCTGCCGACTACGGTCTCCTGCCGACTACGGTCTCCGGCCGACTACAGTCTCCGGCCGACTACGGTCTCCGGCCGACTACGGTCCTTCAGGCCAAACAAACCTGTATATGTAACTCTTACCATGTAATGCAATCTATATGATGTACATTTGCTACATCAATCCAAGGCCTTCTCCTAAGGAAGGGCCTCATTTGTAATCGACTACAAATACTAGTGGATTCATTCAAATTGGGCCAGGCCCCGTGGTTTTTCCCCCTTTTTCAGGGGTTTTCCACGTAAAAACTCTGGTGTCACTTATGAATACTACATCCTCTCACTTATCTGATTGTGTGCTGGATCTTCGTACAACGCTAAGACGTTAAACTATATATTTCTCTACCGCCGCGAATATTCCAGGACGCAACAACATATAAAAATTTTCCAAACATATGATCCTTATTTCAACACACCTTCAATATGATCATCTAACATATAGAAGTGGCAACTCAGCACAAAAACACCAAAATGGTGTGGTGCCGACCAACCTCAGCTTTTTCAACATCCCACCGAAAGGTAATGGTGAAGCTATACCTACTTGACTTCAGTTACAAGGAGTATTTTTCCATCTCACATACACACTATTAGTCAATACATTTCACTTTCAAAAATTATTATAACAATCCATCTTCTCCTTCTTAGCAATACAACTCACTAACATCAACATAACCAATAAATTATGCTTTATAGATGTATAATCTACTTCCCCACATCGAGGTTAGGCTCTCCAATCGAACATCACTCACCCGTTTGTAACTCCTACGAACATCCACTTGAACGATATATCAGAGGGCGCCTGGGGGCACGTGCCCTCTCCCCTGTCCTTTCGAAATTTAGAAAAGCCCGCTTCGGACGCTTCCCACGATTGGTTTCTAAAAAAAGCTCAAATAAAATTTACAAGCATATTTTCATAGAGTATTGTTGCGGGCTAGAATATATGCGGCGATGGAGTTGAAATACTTTTGTCTAAGCGTTGTACGAATATTCAGCACACAAACAGGAAAGGAAAATAACACCAGGATTTTTACGTGGAAAACCCGAATGGGGAAAAAATCACAGGGTCATGCCCAGTTGAAGTAATTCCGCTAGTGTTTGTTTGAAGTATAGAGGTTGATTCGTCCCACAAGTTACGACGATCAGATTATAAAGAGTTTCTCCTAAATTGAAATTCAGTTACAAAGTTATGCAGAATTCCGGCGTCTCCCGAATATCCGGCAGGATTCCGGTGGCGGGAAGTACTCCAGCGGTGGTCGAGGAGCTGATTCTCCTCATTCTTCTCTTCTTCTTCTCTTCTTCTCTCTCTTGCTTGGGTCCCCTCTTATGAGAAATGAGGGGTCTATTTATAGTTTTTTTTGGAGTGGCATGGCTTGTAAATAGGCGTGATATTAGGGGCGAACAAGGAGTGGTTGAATGGACGGCTGATATTGAATCCCTTGATCATACATCATTCGTTAACCATTTGAAGGCCTTAGTAAAGTCGGAATTTGACAATATTGGGTTCGTTGGATTCATCTCATCGATCCGTTCGATTCGACTATAAGCTCATCAAAATCGGAGACCGTTTAGCAACTCAAATTGTGGTACGAACTTTCCAACAGCGCTTCGAGTGCTTTATTTGGGCTCAGATTGAGTTGAATTTGGTGTCATTGGGTTTGTATTTTCGAGACGCTCAGTTTGACTATAAGCTCGTTGAAATCGGAGTTCAGGAGCTCCCAGATTTAATTTTTGAAGTTTCCGGTTCAATTTCGCCGCAAGATTCGTGCTTGATCAAGATAATTTCGTGATGACGTATCAAGTATCTTGATTTTTCATAATACACATAAAAACAATAAAGTGATTAATTGAATATGAATATAAAAATCAGTTGAAACAAGGTTAAAGTTAGCTCCCCTTTAAAAATTTCTGGTTTCGCCAGTACGATATACATAAATTTATTTTTTCGTTTTATATAGATTGTGAATAGTGCGATGCTTGCGTCACATCATTCACAAACTATTATTTTTTGAGATGAAAATCAATATAAAAAGAGATATGAGGAAGAATATGCTAAGAAGAATATTCTTCATGTTATAAATATAATTCAATTTGAGATGAGTTACTATTTGATATTAATGTTAATGTATTTTTAAACCGGAAAAAAAAGATTTTATTATTTATTTTTGGGTTGGAGATGCCCTAAGAGAGGCGAATTATTATGTCCGGACACCCAATTCAGACGCATCATATCATCCAAATACACTGGGTCCTTATATTTTGATGATGTGTCGCCTCTAAATTGGTGTCCGGACGAATTCAGACACCGGACGTAATAATTTGTCCCTAAGAGAGCATAATAGCAAACTAGCAATCCAAATATGATTTATTGAGTTTGTTCAAAGTCCAGCCTTTTGCCATCGCTATCCCTCTCTGTCGCCCTCGCCGTCGTCTTCAGTAACAGACTATTACCAAACCCCCAATGTTGAGCGTCGTCATCGCTCACAAAGTCTCCAGACTATTCCTTCCTTCCGAAGCCTGCTCATAAAAAAACTCAATTTTGGCAACTTCTATGAACGCGCGGCGGTCCCCACAAGCTGGAATTTTGGGGTAAGCTGACACAATAACTGTAAAGTTTACGGTGGCGCCGCTCTCGGCGACGCCGTTGGCTCTAGCGACGGAGTGACAGTGTCGTCGCTTTGTGAAGGAAGCGATGAACATTGTTATGATGTGGATGGCGCAGCCGGCGCGCCAATGCGTTGGTGGAGGGAGATGCCGCGGGGATTGGCGGAGAACCGGCCGGCCAACCAAGGTGGCGACGATGATGGGGAGCATGCGGAGCATTTGCTTTGTTTCTTCTGCTGTGGTCAAAGAGCCTTGAGACTATCATAATTGTTTCTTAATCAATATATTCTGATTTCTTTTAAAAGTGTAAGATAATGATTTTGGCTTCCTTTGAGAATTTTTTATTACCATTTCTTATTATTTTAAAAAAAAAAAAGTACTAACACGTTGCCGTAGAAAGCAGTAATAATACTATCTCACATGTGCAATTTGTACATAACAAATTGCACATGATAACGTTAATGTTTCGTTTGGGACGACTTTTTTGTTGTTTATTAAAACAACTTTTTAATACAAAAATTTTCTTTTAAGAAGCAGTAAGAAAGCAGTCCCAAACGAGGCCTAATGCTTAGTTTGAGTTGATTTTCTTATTGTTTTCTAAAATAACTTTCGAGTACAATTTCTAGTGTCATAAAAAGCTACTTTAAAAAGCAATAAGAATGTCATCTCTAACAAAGCCTAAGGCTTAGTTTGGAACGGTTTTTTTACTGTTATCTAAAACAGAGTTTTGTACAAAATTTTTTATTTTTGTACTAAAACTATGTTTTAGAAAACAGTAAAAAAGCCGTCCCAAACAAAGCCTAAGTCAATCGAGTTAGCTAAATGAGGTACGATCATATCAAAATAAGACTTCAATTGGGTTGTCTTTTATTATTCCTTCTTAAAGCAATTTTTTTATACAAAAATATAAATTTTTTTATCAGAAAGCTGTTTTAAGAAGTAGTAAAAAAGCTGACCCAAACGAAGCCTAAGGCTTTGTTTGGGACGGCTTTTTTAGTGCTTCTTAAAACGGAGTTATAGTACAAAAATTTAAAATTTTGAACTAGAACTCCGTTTTAAAAAGCAGTAAAAAAGCCGTCCCAAACGAACCCTAAATCAACCCACACCTTCATTTGACCTCTAAAATTTTAATACATATCTCATATGATTCTATGAAGTTGATTAACATATATAGCTTCATTTTATAACAAGATTTATTAGCCTATATTATATCATTCATATATTCATTTTTTAATATAATTTTTTTCATAATGCTTTGTCTCTATCACTATTTATAAATAAATAAGAGGCCAGAGGCAAACCTAATGACACACTATAATATTTATAATAGATATTTAATAAATATTCAAAAATAGTACAAACTATGAAGTTAATTATGATCTAAAATATTTATTGAATTTTTTTTATTTCAACTAAAATTTGAAAACTCTGTAAAAATAAAAAAGAATAAGCAATTATTTATATTATTTAATTATGATTTGAATTTAAAATATCCAAACATAAAATATGAATTTGTGAATACATTATATATGCAAATGGTATACTAACGAAATATTTTTTATATATGGTTTGAAATCTTCATTAATGGCATTTGAGTTTGCAAACCACTAATTTGGTTGTAAATTGTAATTATCTATTTGTTGGTGGCCTTTTCTCCCAAGAAAAAAGCACACATAATAATAATTAAAAATAATTTAAGTCAACATATAAGACAATTTTTAGTTTTTTACTATACAAAACAATTTCGTCATATTAAAATTTTTTTTTTTGAAAAATTACAAATTACTATTATTTTACAAAATATAAAGAATTTTCTTATAACAATGTTGCTATTAAAATAAAATTTAAAACTAAATTACATATCTAATTTGTTTTATTGATGATTTTTAATTTTGATTAAAATATTCGCATTTGAAAGCTGTTCGTTAAAAATTGTTTTTTTTTTGGAAAAATTTAGGCTTAGACCGTATATTAAAAGATATAAGAACTAACAATTACAAGTAATGAAAAATCCAAAAAAGCAAAGTTCCAATAAGAGGAGCATGCCCCACTGAGCATTAAAAAAACTTGCTCAAAACAACTCAACAAGCAACAAAAAAATAGAGAGGAAGCCCAAAAAATCAGAAAATAAAGCTCCCTAAGCCAAAAAAGCATGGACTCGGGAATATAAACCGAATGATCATCGTTAAACTCAGTTCCCTGGTTGCCCACAGACCATCCAAGGGGAACCTGCAAAGGGAGCATCATCATTGTCCAAGGCATTGGCATAATAGACATAAATGTCAGAGCAGGCAAACACGAATAAGCTTCGAATCGAAAGCACCCAAAGGCAATCGAAATAAGACCATTCTATTCCGGCATCGGGAGGGGCAGAACAATATTATTCATATGAACAGCGGCCATAAAAGCATCCAGAACCAATCAGAAGCAGCTTAATATTTGATAGAAAGATTTTCACTTGATGACTTTATCAAAGACAACTCTTTTGATAATAGTAGAAGTAGTGATACTGCTATTCATAATATTCCCAAAGCGTCTACTATTCATTTCTTTCCAAATAAAGTAGAGGGTGCAACTCACAAAAAGAAGATATAGATTTTTGACATTTTTTTGAAACTTAAATTCAGCATCTATCCACTCACATAGATGAAGAATCGATAGTCTGAGAAGCAGACTCGTAGAAGAGGGAATAAGATTAGTTATAACAGCATGTGAATATGAGCATTCAAAAAATAAGTGTGAAACACTTTCAGAGTGGTCATGACATAAACTGCATATAGACAGAACAATAATATTTCTTTTTTTGTAAATCATTGGCAGTTTTCAATCCCCCAACAACAGCAAGCCAAGAGTAACACAAGTATCTCAATGAATGATGGAAATGCCGTATTAGATTATACCAATTGTATCTAGGCAGATGAGAATATAGAACTCATTTAAATAACTCTCAAACATGTTATCCCGGCTATCCCAAAATAAGCAAGCATTAAAACTTTCACCAATAGGAATCCCATTGATTTCATTATAAAATGAAGGGGGCAAGTGTTCAGGAAGTACCCAGACCCCATCCGAGATAAAATATCTAACAAGATCATTAGAATGAGTAACATTAAGCCATAAATGACCATCAGCAGTGAAAGTTCGATGGGATGTTAAGCCCTATGAACTTAGTCCCAAACTAACCAAGAGGGGGGGTGAATTGGTATTTTAAAAACTTCGTTTTTAAACAAAGAAATAAAGTAACATAAAACCAAATCACACCACAAAAATAATGCGGAATTTTAAACGTGCGGAAGCAAGAAAAGAAACACAGAGATTTATAGTGGTTCGGTCGACTCGACCTACGTCCACTCCTTGGAGGCACCCTCCAAGTATTGCACTACACAAAAAGTGACTCTCCTTTAGCCCCCCACGGCTAGGTGGAGAAACCCTCACAAGAACCTCCTTTTTGCCACCCCGGCAAGGCAGAGAACCTATCTCCTTTTGCTTCCTCCTGAAGCCGGCAGAGAACCAGAACCAACGGCACAACTCCTTACCTCTACCGACCCTTCCACGGACGAGAAACTCTAGACGAAGACGACGCAGAGAGATCCTTGAAGCAACCCTTGTGAAACCCCTCACAAGCTCCCCCTCACAAGATCCTCTCTCTCTCTTCTCTCTCTCTTTCTCTCCTCAAGGTCTTCTCAGGTCAAGGCAGCAGCCAAAGGTCTTGAAAAACGTTGAACAAGAGCTCTTTAAATAGAAGAGCTTCACAAGAGCTCATTAATTGCAAGTTGCCGACTTTATCGTCCAGGCCGATCTGGACATCGGCCTGGCCGATCAGTACAAATTAATGAAGATCGGCCAGAGCATAGCCCTGAATGGAAAACAGGACGATTGAAAAATAGCTTGATCGTCCAGGCCGATCTCTCGATCGTCCTGGCCGATTAGTTCAAATCAGAGGAAAATCGTTCTGACAATAGCCCTGAATATGGCCTGGCCGATACTGATCGTCCTGAAGTAGCTTAAGGTTTTGACTAGATCGTCCTGGCCGATCTTGCGATCGTCCAGGACGATATGATCGTATCAATCATCCTTAATTACTTCCTTGATTTCCTGAACAATTATGGCATAATCTGTTGATATCGTCCAGGCCGATCCAAGGATCGTCCTGGCCGATAATTTAAAGATATGCTATACCATACTTGTCTATGGCGGCTATTTCTTTCTGTTTTGAGCTTATCGTCCTGGCCGATACACGTATCGTCCAGGCCGATCGGTTAACGTTGGCTGCCTTAATCAAGAATCCTTAATTAGACTTTCTGTTTTAAGCTGATCGTCCAGGCCGATCAAAGATATCGGCCTGGCCGATATGAGTAAAAACAGAATTTCTAATTCTCTCAAGTGTGTGTGTGAAGGGTTACAAAGTATCAGTCTTTTTGGCTATTACAAGTGGACTCAAAAGGTAAAAATAAAAGTACAGACTGACTCAACCCTAAACCTACGCATTCCTGAACTTGGCTCCTTTTTGATTGTCCGATCGTCGATTCCTGAAAAGTTAGAAGCAACAAGCTATCCAAGAAAAGCAGTGTTTGTCAATCATCAAAACATAAGACATGAAAAATAGATTTGCAATAATCTCCCCCTTTTTGATGATGACAAAACACAAGTAGGAAAATTAAAGATTCATTAAAAAGAAAAGGTTACAAACCACACATCCTATCCTACTCCCCCTTTTTGTCATCACAAAAAGAGAGTCCAAAAACAGTAAAAAAGAACAACAAACATCACGAGAGACTACTACAAAAAGACAAGAAACAATAAAGCACAAACTAAAAGAACGAGGGATCCTGATCATCAGATGGAGGAGGTGGAGGTGGCTGCTGAAAGTAGCTGGCAAGGGTAGTAAACTGAGCATTGAACCAGGCGATGTCCTGGTCATGCTGCTGCTGCTGGTGAGTGAGAAAACTGTCAAAACGAGCTAAGTCTTCGGCGCGATGATGCTCGTAGCGGGCGATGTCCTCAGAGTGTTGCTGCTCTTGGGCAGCAACATATGCATCAAATCTGGTCTCCCAACGATCAAATCTCGCTATTAACTGATCTACCGGTGAATGTTGGTGGAGAGGGGCAGGGTCAGGAAAGGGAGCTGGAGCGGGAGCCTCCTCCTCTCTAGCCTCCTGTGGTTCATCCGGGTGGAGACGAGTACTGTGAAGGTTGCTGAAAGAATTGTTCGAGTAGAAGGGAGTTGGGAAATTTGGTGGATTGGGATATTGAATTTGGTATTTGGTCTCAAGAACATAGGCTATGATATGTCCTAAGGCTAGATTTGGTTTTCTTCTGTGGCCTGGGTCGCGAATTGTTGTGAGATGATCAATGTAACGAAAGAGTAGATCTGCAGTGTTAAATTCCCTATGTGCCATGATGTAGAAGGTAGTGAGGGAAAGTAGAGGGGTAATGTGGACACGGTCGCCGGCTTTTGGAATGACAGAGGTGCGAAGGACATGTTGGATTGTCCTAGCATCTCTGACTAGAGAGCTAGTCTCTCCAACATGGTAACGGGCATTGGTCTGGCGAAGAAAGTGGTTTGCCGTGGACCAGTCAAGATCAGGGTCAGGGGCAATAAGGTGCAGCTTATCTCCGGTGGTGGATAGCTGTAAAAGTTCAACACAGTCCTGATATGTGATTTCGACAGGGCGTCGATTCACATAGGAGGACAGGGCTGTGAAGGTAGAGTTTATGCGGAGGTTTGCAAAGAATTCTAACAGGAACTCAGAATTGAAAGGAAAAATAAGAGATAGGATGAAGCAAAGAGAAGTGTGGGCAAAGAGATCCATTACCGGGTAGGAAATGTGGGTCGGATTGATAATTCTTGAAACAGTAATTCCACATTCCTTATAGCGATGATAAGCGGCTTCATCTTCTGCTTCACGGAACCGAGGGTCAACCCTTGCCCTTGAGGAACTTCCAGAGGTCTGCCGGACACGCTTCCCACCAGCCATATGAGAGAACTTTAAGCAGAAAATCAAAGGAGAAAGGATGAGTTGTGAGAAAACATGGCTGGATCGGCCTATATTTAAAGAATCGTCCATATCGTCCTGGCCGATCGCGAAATCGTCCAGGCCGATATGTGTCAATTATTACGTACAGGCCGATTGGTCAAAAAGGCGGTCCAATCGTCCGGGCCGATCAGATATCGGCCAGGCCGATTAGACACAGGCTATCGGCCCGAGGAGTCAGTCCGGACGACCGTTGAAAAAGCAGATCGTCCGGGCCGATGAGGTGTATCGTCCAGGACGATGCACAATAATTGATCGTACCGGCCGAAGTTAAAACGTTTTAAATGCTTGCCACGTGTATCGTCCAGGACGAACAGTGGATCGGCCCGGCCGATGGTCCAATAATGGATCGTCCGGGGCCGAATTTAAAGTTCAAAACGTACTGACACGTGGATCGTCCGGGACGGTCCAGTGTATCGGCCAGGACGATGCACATAGAATGCATCGGCCAGACAAATAAACTATCGGCCAGGACTATCACCAAGAGTTTGATCAAATCGTCCAGGACGATGATGTATCGGCCAGGACGATGAATTTCAGTAAGCACAGAAAAAGGTCAGCAGATGGATTTTGGAAAGAATTTGTCCTATCGGCCAGGACGATAAAAATATCGGCCAGGCCGATGTGACTTGAATTTGAAATTAAGAAAGGAATGGTGATGATCAAGACCCTCAAAAATAAAACAAAAGAAAAGACAGTCACAGACACACAAAAAATAAAAATAAAACAAATACCGAATATTTTTGGATTTTAATTTTTCTATTTTTTTTTTTTGTTTTATGAAGGCATCATATGAGAATTCTTTTCTTGAATTTAAAATTTTGAAGTTTCTAGGAGATCAAGAGGTTTAACAAAATCCAAATTAGAAGAAGATTGAAAAACTGATTCTATTAACCCTACATTGGACATTCTTCAGGGTACAAAAAATCTTTTAAAAACAACAGAGTCCTAACTTGGAATAACACAAGAGGTTTTAAGAGATCAATCAAGACTTGTTAACAACTAAAGTATCTTATAAATAATAAACCAAAATAGTTTTTCTCAATCATGGAATTTGAAATCAAATCTTTGAATGTATCACATAATCAATGAGTTTTCTAAGTTTTAAGAGTTTTACCAAAGAGATCATAGCTTGCAATTAGTGGGCTAATTTTATGCCTCTTTTTACTTTTATTGGCTCTTTGAGCATCTTTTGATTTTTGATACACTTTTGTGTATTTTTCTTTTCAATTTGGCTTCATTGGCCTCTTTCCTTTTTGTCTTTTGCAAGCTAATAACTCTTTAATATACCCTTAAAGAAAAATACTTAGTTGTGAGTATATCCTCCAAATATTAGAGAATAGGGGCTCTCTCTCTAACATAGGGAAGAACAATTCACAACACAAAATCAAAATCACGTGATGACTGCAATGGTAAGATTTCAAAAGCTTGAATGATATCAAAGAATTTTGACTATTATGCATAAGATGATTTAATGTAGCAAGATTAGAACGATATCTTTAAAAAAAAAACCATTGGTTAAACTGAGTTTAGACTTTTTGTTTTATAAAAGAAAAATCATGCCACTAAACAAGGTCAAAAGAAGGGAAAACAACAATAGTTTACTCTCTTTAGCTAATTTAAAAAAGCTAAACCCTATCTCCCAAAAAAAAACTCCAATTTTTTAAAAGCTTGAAAAGTTTTTATCATACGGAAGCCAAAAATAAGGACCAAAAATAAAAACAAAGACAAACAATAAGCAAACTAAAGACAACAACAAAGTCAACACAAAAACTTAAAAAAAAATAAAAGTTACACAAAAACTAACGATTTCAAGCAAGTGATAAAACAACGGATTTTAGCAATTGAGCTGCAAGCCTCCTTATGTTCAGTTATCCTATGCTCCCACGAGGTCTTTGGTGAGAGCACTCCTGCAAGACTCAACAACAGTCAGTTTTAGGAACCCAAACAGATTTGGGCTCCTTCTTAGGAAATATAGAGTGCAATGCAGATGTGGTATGTATTGAATCATGCATCTTAGGTCTCCACACCCAATGTGTACTACGGTGAACTGTGCAAGTGTGTGAGATGTGTCCTAACATGCCACAAGTAAAACATTGAACTCCAGGAAAAGGTTTTCTTAAATGGTTTGAGTAAAAATGCCTCTTCCTAGGTTCTGGCCTTTGATTAAAAGTTGGTGTCATCCTAGCTCTCTTACATGTATCCAAATCATTTTGAATTCTCAAGTTAGTTCTTTTTAATGCATCATTCTCAATCCTCAAATTTTTCTCAATCTCTTTAGATTTCTTAAGATCATCATTAAGTGAGGTGTGTGAAGCTTTTAATGCATTGCTTTTATCAACTAATTCCAAATGCTTCTTGTTTAATTCATCAAATTCATCAAGGAGAGCCATGCGATTTGAATCAATCGTTGCATGATCTTTGAGAAAAACTTCATGCTCTTTTTGTAGATTTGAATGTTCTAATTTTAGGCTAGCATGAGTTTTCTTTAATTTCCTATATGATGCATGGATTTTTTCACAAATTTCAAATAATTCATCATAGGTTGGTCTACATACCTCTTCCTCATCACTTTGGTTTTCTCCCATGAAACACAAGTTTGTTGTTTCTTCCTCTGGTTCAGTCTCAGAGGAATCAGTGCCAGATTCTGCCCAGAAGCCTCTTTGGATTTTCTTCTTGTCCTTCCTAGACTTAGCTTTTTCCTCACCTTTTTCCTTTTCTTTGCTTGAATGTTCTTGAAGTGTAGGACAATCAGATCTTACATGTCCAGGTTTCCTGCATTCAAAACAAATAACATCAGAAGATCCTTTACTATGTTTATGATCCTTACCTTTTCTCCAACTTTGATGATGCTTTTG
Source organism: Dendrobium huoshanense (assembly GCA_016618105.1). Lineage (NCBI taxonomy): Eukaryota > Viridiplantae > Streptophyta > Magnoliopsida > Asparagales > Orchidaceae > Dendrobium > Dendrobium huoshanense. The sequence goes on along the minus strand of CM028353.1, from coordinate 33,235,513 downwards.
TTTCTTCCTTAGAAAGCTTTTGAATTGTCTTGTGATGAAGGCAACTCCATCGCTTTCAGACCCGGAAGATTCAGAATCCGATTTGTGTGCCTTCAATGCAATGGTTTTCTCCTTTTTCTTTTCACCTACATCAAGATTTCTTTGATTCACCCCTTGCTCGTAAGCAATGAGTGAGCCAAGCAAGTTATCAATAGAATAGGTGTTTAAATCTTTAGATTCAGTAATTGCAGTAATTTTTGCATCATAGGATGAAGGCAAGCATCTCAAAATCTTGTTAACTTTTTCATAGTTTGAAAGTTCTTTTCCTAGTGCATGCAATGAGGTAGCAATCTGAGTAAACCTAGTGTACATGTCAGAAATTGATTCATGAGGTTTCATACGAAAAAGTTCGTAGTCATGCAAGAGAATGTTTAAACGGGATTGTTTAACTTCATTAGTGCCTTCATAAGTAATGCATAGTTTATCCCAAATTTCTTTACCAGTTTTGCAAGTTGAAACACGCATGTAATCCTCAGATTTTAATGCACAGAAAAAGCAATTCAAACATTTAGCATTTAATTGAGCTAAATCTCGCTCATCAAAAGTCCATTCGGTAAAAGCAACTTCCGTTTTAAAACCGTTAATTTCACGAGAAGGTGGAGAATAACCTTCTTGAATAAGCATCCACATGCGATAATCAGTAGATTGTAAAAAAGTTGACATGCGAGTTTTCCAGAAATCAAAAGGTAGGTTATCGAACAGAGGAGGTCGGGTAATAGAATACCCTTCCGTAGTGTTGCGATTCCCAAAGTTAGACATGGATCAAATTCAAAAAGTTTTTAAACTTTAATTTTCGAAACAGGCTCTGATACCACTTGAAAGTTCGATGGGATGTTAAGCCCTATGAACTTAGTCCCAAACTAACCAAGAGGGGGGGTGAATTGGTATTTTAAAAACTTCGTTTTTAAACAAAGAAATAAAGTAACATAAAACCAAATCACACCACAAAAATAATGCGGAATTTTAAACGTGCGGAAGCAAGAAAAGAAACACAGAGATTTATAGTGGTTCGGTCGACTCGACCTACGTCCACTCCTTGGAGGCACCCTCCAAGTATTGCACTACACAAAAAGTGACTCTCCTTTAGCCCCCCACGGCTAGGTGGAGAAACCCTCACAAGAACCTCCTTTTTGCCACCCCGGCAAGGCAGAGAACCTATCTCCTTTTGCTTCCTCCTGAAGCCGGCAGAGAACCAGAACCAACGGCACAACTCCTTACCTCTACCGACCCTTCCACGGACGAGAAACTCTAGACGAAGACGACGCAGAGAGATCCTTGAAGCAACCCTTGTGAAACCCCTCACAAGCTCCCCCTCACAAGATCCTCTCTCTCTCTTCTCTCTCTCTTTCTCTCCTCAAGGTCTTCTCAGGTCAAGGCAGCAGCCAAAGGTCTTGAAAAACGTTGAACAAGAGCTCTTTAAATAGAAGAGCTTCACAAGAGCTCATTAATTGCAAGTTGCCGACTTTATCGTCCAGGCCGATCTGGACATCGGCCTGGCCGATCAGTACAAATTAATGAAGATCGGCCAGAGCATAGCCCTGAATGGAAAACAGGACGATTGAAAAATAGCTTGATCGTCCAGGCCGATCTCTCGATCGTCCTGGCCGATTAGTTCAAATCAGAGGAAAATCGTTCTGACAATAGCCCTGAATATGGCCTGGCCGATACTGATCGTCCTGAAGTAGCTTAAGGTTTTGACTAGATCGTCCTGGCCGATCTTGCGATCGTCCAGGACGATATGATCGTATCAATCATCCTTAATTACTTCCTTGATTTCCTGAACAATTATGGCATAATCTGTTGATATCGTCCAGGCCGATCCAAGGATCGTCCTGGCCGATAATTTAAAGATATGCTATACCATACTTGTCTATGGCGGCTATTTCTTTCTGTTTTGAGCTTATCGTCCTGGCCGATACACGTATCGTCCAGGCCGATCGGTTAACGTTGGCTGCCTTAATCAAGAATCCTTAATTAGACTTTCTGTTTTAAGCTGATCGTCCAGGCCGATCAAAGATATCGGCCTGGCCGATATGAGTAAAAACAGAATTTCTAATTCTCTCAAGTGTGTGTGTGAAGGGTTACAAAGTATCAGTCTTTTTGGCTATTACAAGTGGACTCAAAAGGTAAAAATAAAAGTACAGACTGACTCAACCCTAAACCTACGCATTCCTGAACTTGGCTCCTTTTTGATTGTCCGATCGTCGATTCCTGAAAAGTTAGAAGCAACAAGCTATCCAAGAAAAGCAGTGTTTGTCAATCATCAAAACATAAGACATGAAAAATAGATTTGCAACAAGCAGTATCTCCAATCTTACTATTATAGAACCAGTGATCCCAGTGTAACGGGATATGGGCTTATGAATTAATTTTAAAGGTGAATTTGGCCTTAACAGTTACAGCTGTGATACAAACAGAATTCAAAAGTTCGATGCATAGTTCGCAGCAGGCCTCCAAGGAGAGGTATATATACAAACAAGCCAAGTGGACAAAAGAGACTTAGTGTTATACATCATGTGTATAACAGAACAGTTAAAAGCAAATTGTAAAGCCAGAATAGAGGGCAAACCCAATCCCCCATAAATTTTAGGCTTGCATACAGAGTTCCATGAAATCATGTGGGTTTTTTTACCAATAGTCGGATCCCCAAAAGATAGAAATTTAGAGCAAGATTTTTGAAGTATTTAATGACAGCTTTAGGTATTATAGCTCCTCGTATCCAATAAGCTATAGAGTTCATAATGGTGTATTTATGAAATTGTAATCGACCCGCAAAGGAGAGGAGGTTTGCTTTCTAACCAGACAACTTATTGCAGGCCTTGTCCATAAGAGGCAAAAAATCAGCTATCCTTAGCCTATTAAAAGACAAAGGGATACCCAATTAAGTGATTTTGGAAGTGGTGTTAAGAATTGCCAGTGCTTGACGAATAGCTTCTTGATTATTCATAATTCTTGGCAGCATAACATAGCTTTTGTCTAAATTAACTTGTAGCCCATAGGCGTTCGCAAAAAATATTAAGAATGTTAGACAATTTGTTGCAGTTCTCAATAGTAGCTTCTTCAAAGACTAGCACGTCATCAACATATAAAAGAAATTGAAAGAGGGGAATAAGAAATCTGCATTGTAGAGAGTAAAATTTTAAAGCTCTTGTAGAAAGTAAATTTCTAGTACAATTTTTTTTTTTGAAAGAAGGAAAATACGGCGGTCATAGCTCCCTCTCTCTTTTTTCTCCCACATTTCCTATAATAACTCAAATATGTAAAATAAATTTTCTTGAAAAAAATGAACATTCTTAAGTATAGCTTTTTGGCACTAATCTGGTGAGCGCTGTGGCGCCATGCCATGGATAGTATATATAAAACCCTTGCCTCACCCTACGAACTTCCTCACTTGGTTGTTTAGCCAGGAAGAAATTGAAAGAGGGGAATAAGAAATCTGCATTATAAGTGACTAATTGGGATCATATTTGTCAGTCATTCCTATTACATATTTTATTTTATTTGTTATAAGTGACTAATATATTACTTTTATTTTCAATGATTTTAATTTATACGAATTTTATCTCTCCTAAATCTATCAAAAATACTTTATCTTCTTATTTCATAAGCTTTTATCCAACAAATTTGTATATGTTATATATTTAATCATTCTAAATGATTTGATATTATTTTATTATATTTTAAATAAACTACTCAATGATATCAGATACATGATATGATAACTTCACATTATTTACTTATTGGGAGGCATAAGGAGCTAGAGATTGATTGAAAATTATAAGGAATTGGGGCACCGACTGATTCACGTGATTCAATGAGAGTTATAAGAAGAACATAGATTGAGAGTTATAAGAGGCGACTAATTGAGTGTCATAAGTGTATGAGCAATATACACTTAAGATACATTCATTTAATATCTGAATACTAATATCAACACTACTACGAATACTGTACTAATATTGTGACTGACACTAATGTTATTTTTTATCATTAACACTACTTAATATTGTTGATCATGATACTAATATTATTATTGACATTAATACTACTGATTATTACTGATACTATGATTGATGATATAATGGATTGAGATGTGAAAAACTACATAAGGATAAATTAATAATGATAATTAGTATATACATTGATGCATATTTTTATTTATATGATTTATAGCATATTATTCTATTTTATTTTATATTATTTTTAGTTGTAAGAATTTAGTTATTTGTTGGATTATGCACTCATTATATGATTTTACATATTTTTCAGAAAAGAGTGATGATTCTATGATATGAGATTTCAAACAAGAAAAAAAATGATAGTTAAATTGTTAAAATGTAAGACAAATATAATTCTTTCAATACAATCAGTAAATTAGCTAAATAAGCTTTATAAAAAATCAGTAAATCATCAGCATAGAGTAAATGATAAATAGAGTGATGCATCGCATATGGGTACGTCTGCCCATCATTATGTTATTTGCTCAGTCTCTACTATTTTTGTTAGTAGAATACTATTATTACTTTTTATTGGTTGCCATATTATTAGTAATTACAGAAAAACCATCTGATAGAGAATTACATATAGCAAACAAGTGGAGGAAAGAAAATAGTTTTTGCAATATCAGTAAATATACAGTTCTTGGTTATGGGAAGAGTTTTCCCTTCTTTTTCTATTTTCTTTGCTTTTCTCTGATTTTTAGGTTCATGTAGGAGGTCCTTGTTAAAGCCTTGAAAAAATGAGGGGCCATTGAAGCTATCAATTAGATTAGAAAAATCATCCATGATGGTGCATAAGAGATAGGGAGAGAGGGCAGCCTTTTCTCAAATTAGAGGTTGAATTAAAAAAAACCATGTAACCCCCCATTGAAACAAATATAAAAAGGAACATCATAAATGCAAGCTTGAATAAAAAAAAAATAAAGGACTTGGGAAAGCTTTAATGATATCAATATTGGCATAAAATATTTTGACTTCCCTTTAGAATTAAATTTAGAAAGGATTTAAAAGGCAGCGATAATATTGTCAGTGGAGATTTCAACATTGATAATACCAAATTGAGCATGATGAATAAAGTAAAGCATGAAAAGTTTAAGTCTCAAAGCTAAAATTATGAGAATAATTTTGTAAAGAGTGTTTCAGAGAGAAATAGGCCTGAAATCTTTGATGTGAGAGGCATGAGACCCTTTAGGGATAAGGGCAAGAGCAATGGCCTTAACTGTTTTGTTTTTGTAGGAAAGGATGTGAGAAAAAGAGCTTCTTTAAAAACTTTATTCTCAATGATAAGTCAAGGTTTTTTTAAAACTCAAAGGTGAAACCATCAAGATCAGGAGCAGAAGGGTTAGGAGTGGAGAAGATAACTCTTTTAATCTCATCGTCAGTGACAAGGGCAACTATTTCTCATTTACTCCATGCACATCTTTTATGAATATGATTTCTCTTTTAACTTTTTGAATACTATATTTTCCAGTGCCAGAACAATTCAGCTTAGACCTAATATATCATTCAAGTTCTTAATTGCATTCATGGCGTTGGTGCTAATCCAAGAAATATTACATGATACACCCTCGTACAAATAAACATCCAATCCAAAATGTAAAGAAACAAAAAAAAAATTACAAAAAGAAGAGAAATTAGTCCATTAATCCATCAACAAAGCACCTCTTAATTGCGATCATGGCAAATTAATTAGCACTCAACGCCGCACTGCTTCAGAACAGGACCCTTCTGCTTAGGCAAGAAAGGATCAATCCTGACCCAAACCAAAGAGAAAATCGAGGCCAGAAGAACAGACCAAAGCACGACAATTGTCGGCGTCCTGTTCTGTCTCCCCATCAATCCCTTCAAGAAAGGATAGAGATGAACGATGACCCAAAAGGCGAAGAAAAGCTTTCCGAATAGTGGGCCCCAGGAGCCGTAGCCGTTGTTGATGGCGTCGGAAACGCCGGCGACGACGCCGACCATGTTGATGATGAGGAGAGTGGTGGGGGGGATGAGCAGAGTGGTCCACTTGAAGAGGTAGAGTTCGCCGAAGTCGGCGTCTTCGGAGGATTTGGAGGTGACGGTGAAGTTGGTGTCGACGCCGGCGAGGACTTTGAGGAGGCCTTGGAAGACGGCGAAGAGGTGGGCTGAGACGCCGCCGATGACCCAGAATTGCTCGTTCCGCCACCAGTCCTGAATGCTGACGCCGCTCCAGCGGAGCTCCAAGATGCCGGTGGCGATGATGGAGGCGAAGAGCGCGATGAACCAGATGCTCGCCAGGTTGTTCAGCTGCAATGCAGTAAATTGTTATTCATGAATCAAAATTTTCCCAAAGTAATCAAAAACCATAATTTTCACCTAATAATCTCTTTCCAATTCAAGTTACTTAATAATTACCGTGGGGATGATGAACTTCCCGGTGAGCAAACAGACGGCCGGGATGGTGCAGTAAGCGAGCAAAGGAATGGAAGTGAAAGGATAGACGATGGTGTTCGTGTATGCGAATCTCTCCAGCCACTTGAGATTTCCTCCATAGCCGTACCACAACGGGCAATGCCGGCTGAGGAAGATCTCGACGGAGCCGAGAGCCCACCGGAGAACTTGGTGCAGCCGGTCGGAGAGATTGATCGGAGCCGATCCTTTGAAAGCCGGCCGATTTGGTGTGCAGTAAACCGATCTCCAGCCTCTGCAGTGCATCTTGAATCCCGTCAGTATATCTTCTGTCACTGAGCCGTATATCCATCCTATCTGCAATTGAAAGCAGTGAATGGGGCCAAAACATAAGAGTAGATTAGTTATCGCTTGTTCTATGTTAAATATACATTTTTTAGTTAAAAACTGGGCTAAGTATATCCTAATGAATATCAAATATTAACATGGGGTGTCAAAATAGAAAGAAATATTTATGTGCGGTGTCCGGATGTAGAATGTCATCTGGAGATCAACCAGAATACATCATATCAGCGGTACTGAGTCACGGTACCGAGCAGTACCGAGACACGACAACAAGCGTAAGGATAGCCTGACGCATTCTGGTTGTTTCTGGACGGCGTTCGACGTCCGAATAGAATAAACATTCCAAAATAGGTTAAAAGGGTCTTTGCCAAGCTAATAACTTTATAATTATTTTTTATCATTGTGAATCAGACATCTTATGAGTACAATATAAATTTATTTAATTTTTCATATTTTTTCTACTCGTTTCAAATAAAATTTAATAATTATAAAACTCTTCTGAATTAAAATTACCTCTTTGCCCCACTCTGTTTTCTCCTCATAGCTACAGCTAATGACATGAATGGCTTCCTTGATAAGCACGGTCTGGTTCGTCCCCTCCGGCATCCCGCCGTCCTCCATTAGCGTGGAAGCAATGAAAACCGGCGACTGACCGAACCGCTTCTCGAAGCTCTTCTGAGACATAAGCGACGACTTCTCCAAGTCATCATACCCTTCCAATCCTTCCTCTATCTCCTCTAACTCGAATCCTCTCTTCATGTATCCCTTCCTGCTCCCCGGCGTCGCTTCCGCCGCCATATACCCCTTGTTCTTCTTCATCATCTTCTTCTTCTTCCCGAAAAACCTAATGCTGCTGAAAGCTGACGACTTTCTCTCTTCGTCGGGGAGGCCAAATCTCGTGGTTTTGGACTTCGCCTTCTTCCTCGAGCCACCACAGCAGCAGCAGCAACACCAGGAGGGCCAGCAGTCGCAAGTCATCTTCGGGCGCTTCTCGGTCTTGGGAGGATCGTAGCCGTAGAGAGCCTGGCGGTTGAAGACGCATCCGGTGCCGACGTAGACCGGACCTTGGATCCCATCCAATCCCTTCATATTGATCTGATAACAGCATATATCGAATTCTACTGAGTTTAATTTCTGTACTTCACAATCATTGTAAGGTAAGGGGTACTCACATCGAAGAAGACGACGTTGCGATTGGCATATCGATCGTTGAGATCAATGCCATCGAACCTCTGAGGAAACTGCACGTAGCAGAGCTTCTTCCCAAGCTGAGGGTCCATTAGAAAGCACATAGCCTCTCTAATGGCCTTGCTGTTGTTTATGTAGTGATCGCAGTCCAGATTCAGGATGAACGGCGCATTTGTTAACACGGCCGAGCATCGAACCTATTGCAGATTAAATAAATTAACTATTTTTATATATAATTAGTGCTAAAGCATCTCTTAATGATGGTAATTAAGCTAATACCAGTGCGTTCATGGCTCCTGCTTTCTTGTGATGTTGGTAGCCAGGCCTCTTCTCACGAGAAACATAAACCAGCTTGGGCAGCTCCTTGCCTTCTACATCAAGCGCGCCCTGGCTTCCTAGGTACACCTAACGACATAATGAATAAATGTGTCAGGTTACAGGTGTATGACACCTGCTACGTGTCAGGTTATTTATATGGGTAAAAAATGGAACCTGGATCATGCCGGGATGGTCCCTCGTGTTGTTCCCAGGCCAAGGCGTGCCATCCTGCATCACCCAGCCCTCTTCGGGCTTCTTCTGCGCCTTAGCCACTAATGCATTCATCCTCACCTTGAACTCCTCATATTCTCTCTGCACACACCAATATTTATTTATTAAATAATAATTAATCAACATTAATACAACCAATAATAATTAATATATTAATTATAATTGAATCGCATAAATTAATGTGAATTTAATTAAATAATATTTATATCAAAATATTTTGACAAAAATTGCTTGAAATGAGTATCTTGAATTTGTAATTAATTCAATTTAATTATATTTATTTGAAGATAAATTCTTTAAAATTAAAATCCATTATAAAAATTTGATACGTGTAAATTTATTTATTTAGTTTAAATTTATTTTTAATAGATTAATTAATAGAAGCATTTTAATCTAATTTAAATTATTATAATATTTAAAAGAAAACAATGTTAATTTTTATGATATTTATTCTAATAGTTATAGATAAATATCTTAATATTGTATCGTTTATTTTATAGTAAATATTTTTATTATTTTATTTTATTTATAAATTAAAATCAATTAAATTTATTTTATGCCATTTAAAATATAATAATAATATCATTATTTCAAGTTTTATCTTATTAGTATTAATTAGGATATTCCGGACCCATGAGAGAGAGAGAGAGAGAGAGAGAGAGAGAGAGAGAGAGAGAGAGTAATTTAGCCACCTTCATGGCTCTTCGCTCCTTAACGAAGCTCGGCTGCACCTTATCCTTTAGATAATCAATCTTCTCCGAGAAATAAAACTCCGGCGCCCTCGGCTCCACCGCATGCTTCTTACAAAACGGCACCCACCGCCGCGCGAACTCCGCCGTCTCCGCCAGCGCGTCGAACAGCAACATCGACGACCCATCATCAGAAACGTAGCAGCTGACTTTTTCGACGGGGTAATCGACGGCCAGGATCGAAAGCACGGTGTTGGCCGTGATGATCGGCGGCTCTTTGAGCGGATCGACCGTGCTGACGAAGAGATCGACGGCGGAGAGCCGGGATTCGAAGCGGGCCGAGAGGCGGTCGAGATAAGTCTCGCGAGTGACGGGCAGCCATTTGGGGAACTGGTCGAGGATCCACGAGAAGGCGAACCAGATTTCGCAGATGACTGAGATTAGCCAGAGGGCAAAGGCGTCTTCGGCGGGAGTGGTGATGCGGAAACGGAGGAAGAAGGCGAGGACGACGAGGCGGATGATGATGACGATGCGGTATGGGTTTATTCGGCTTGAGGGGATTGGGACTTTGCGCCATAGGGGTTGCCGGGCCTCCGCCATGCTGCCAAAGTAAGCTTAGAACTTGTTAGCTGGCTTTCAATTTCCTTTGTTCATTATAAAATAAGGTTCGAAAAATCATTATATTTTTTTAAAAATTAGGGTAATATACTTAATAGAGTTTCTTAATTCGTTATAAATTAATGGAAAAAATACTGATATTTTTTGTAGATAAAAATCACATTAGATATATTGATTTAATAGTAATAAAAATGTCCCAAATAAAACCTTACTCATTTGCTATTAACACCTCCATTTTCCTTTCTAGTTTATCATTTCTATTTATTCTCTCCATGAAAACTATTGGCATATATAATTAGATTAATAAAACTGCATTTCTTTTAATTTATAGCTAATGAAAATCAGGCTCTGCAACTGAAAGGATTAGATAGCTCACAGCATGTAGTCTTCTTCAATATCCTGATCATTATCATCTTCTTCTTCTTTGTCTGTTAGTCCTCTCTTCTCCTGCATCGCCTTCCATTTCTCCAACCTTTCTCTCCATTCCATGCTGGCTTCCATCTCCCTCTCGGCTTCTAAATCCTTCCCAGCAACTGCGAATTTAAGGCAATTGCAGGCTTAATATAATTAACTGGGCATGCATATTAATCTGCTTAATAATATTGTAATGAGCTCCTAATCGTCATTAATTACCACTCCCAAAGGAAGAGTAAGCTGCAACATTGGTCCTCCATTGATGAGCCTGCTCGCTTTTTAGCTGCATATATATGTGAAGCATATTGTGGGAATTAATTAAGAACTAATTCAATTATCGTAAGAAGAAATTAGAAAGAAGATTGAAGAATAAAATATATTAATATTTTATTTTTCGTTCAGGTAAATCGGCTTATAGTATTGCCGCTACAGTAAATTTTAATATAATTTTATCACAATATAAATAGGGGCGGCCTCTTTTTAAAGAAAATATTAGGATTAGGAGCCTAAGTAGACCTGTCAATATTGGACCCGACCCGAAAACCCGATTCGAACCCGACCCAGAATTTTCGGGTTTGGGTTGACCCTAACCCGAAGCGGGTCGGATTCGGGTTCAGAAAACCGACCCGTTTGCAAGAACGGGTCGGGTTCGGGTTGACTCGACGGGTTGCCTGGTCAACCCGAAAACCCGTTTATTTTTAAAAAAATTGAATTTCTGCCCCCGCGCTGCCCGCCGCCCGCCAGCCTCGCTCGCTGCCCGGCCTGCCCCCGCGCTGCCCGCCAGCCAGTTCCGCCGTCCGCGCAGCCGCGTTTCTTCACGCCGGCGTCAGTTCCGCCTGACCGCCCAACCAGTTCCGCCGACCCGAGGCAGTTCGGCGTCGAGGCCGCGCAGCCGCCGTCCCGAGGCAGCCGCGTCGTCCGTTGTCCCGAGGCAGTTCGCCTGTTTTTCTTCGCGTCCCGAGGTCAAAACTGACAGCCGTCCCGACTCCCGCGTCATGCCATCACTACATCGAGCCGCGAACCCCGTGTGTGACCTGCTGCCCGCGCGGCGAGATTTGGATTTTGGCTGAAATAGGTGGGGTCGGGTTGACCCAAACCCGACCCGAATCCGAAGCGGGTCGGGTTCGGATCCAGAAAATCGACCCGTTTGAAAAAACGGATCGGGTCGACCCGAACCCGAATAGTACCGGGTCAATTTTCGGGTTGACCCGAACCCGTCCCGTAACCCGAAATTGACAGGTCTAAGCCTAAGTGTGAGCTAAGTTTGATAAGCTATTGTGTCAATTTTGAGCTCTTCTAGACTCATTCTCTTGTGAGCTGGATGTTTAAAAATATTAATATAAAACATATTTAAAATTAATTAGAATTCATGAGTTCAAGTGAGCTATTAAAAAGTTTTAATGCAGCTCAAGCTGGTCTGTTGGTTAGGAGCATTGACGATCAACAAAGAGATTTTAGGTTTGAGTTTTAGGTATGTGATATTGTGTGTGAGTTTGACTTAATTGGTTAAATGTCCTTAAAAAGAATTAACACTACATTTCTTTTTGTTATATTAAAGTTTTATTTATTATTTATCTTCTAATTTCTCTTTTTTTTTTTAATTTCTATCATACAAATCATTTTATTTCTTTCTTTATAAATGAACATGCAACAACTCTTAGAATTAAACTTGTTCTTGAACTCGATTAATTAAGAAAGCTCAAGTTCAAGCTAGAGATGACTTTAGCTTGGCTTGATTCCTGTACACTCTTAAATAGGATATCAAAGAAATAAATTATTACCACTAAATGAGCAACTCATGACTAGGAGTGCCAGTATTTGATATGACACGAAAATCCAACTCGAACATGATCCAAAAATTTCGGGTTAGACCCGACCCGATTTTGAAATAGGTCGGGTTATGGTTTTTGAATTCGACTAGTTTGAAAAAATGAGTTGGACTTGGGTTGACCCGAAAAACCATAATTTAACATGTTTTTTTACCCGTTTGGAAAAATGCACCATGTCAAGTCCCATCGTTGTACCGTGAATCTCTTGGTTGTACCATCATTTCCCGGTTTCCTCACCGAGTCGCCATCCCGCGCACTGTTCCGCCGAACAATGCCTACATCGAGCTGTCATCTTCCTTGACGAGCTGTCGTCGCTTGTGTCATCTGTCATCCTACGAGTTGCCCTCGTCGTCGTCATCGCTTGCATCTGCGCCGTCCACCATCCAACGAAGCATGCCTACAGGTCGAGTCGGGTCAACCCAGCACCTTACGCGGGTCAAGTTCTGGTTGACTCGGCTAGTGCAAGATCAGTTTCAAGTTCGACCTGAACCCGGCCTGTGACCTGATTTTGACATCCTACTCATAACTAAGGCTTTCTTTGGGATAACTTTTGTCCATTAATTTTTCTATATTTTCAAGAAAAGTTTTGTACTATAAAAATGATTTAAAAATCATTAAGGAAGATGTCTCAAGCAAAACCTAAGACTTATTTTAGAACAATTTCTTTATTACTAGTTAAAAATTTTCTTACTAAAAAAAATTGTCCTAAGCGAAGCCTAAGGCTTCGTTTGGGACGGCTTTTTTACTGCTTTCTAAAATGGAGTTTTACTATAAATTTTTTTTATTTTTGTACTAAAACTCCGTTTTAGAAAGGAATAAAAAAACCGTCCCAAACGAAACCTAAATCTACAATTTTGTACCACTTCAACATTTTAATAACGGCTGCAAATTTCATTATAATTTCATCGCAATTAATATATATATATTTTTGACTTCTATAACTTTTTTCAGACGCATCATGAAAAAAAACAGACCAAAAAATATCAAAACAACTAAAAATATTTAATAAAATAAAGAGTTAATTCATCTGCGATTTACGTAGCGTATTTTCCTATAGAGCCCAAAAATATCCTAAATTAAATATTAATTTACTATTAGAACGGACAAAAATAACCATTTTCATTTAATAATCTGCTGATCATAAATAATTACCGACTGCGTATCGAATGCTTGATTATCCTGTCCTGCCCTCTTTCTGCTGTTGTTTTGGAAATCTTCCACTGAATCGTCTTGTTCACCCTCATCTTCTTCATCTCCGTCAACTCTCGGACTACCTGCGCGCATTTTAATCATCTCTATAAAAAAACTGCATAAATTCACTGCTAAAATGATTAAGGCTTACAACTTTTTTGCTGCTTTATAAAACTGATTTTTAGCAAAAAAAATTTAATTCAATAACTTTTTTACTAGAAAGTCGTTTTAGAATGCAGCAAAGAAGCTGTCGTCTTCGTTTGAGACGACTTTCTTATTGCTTCTTAAAGCAGCTTTTTAGTACACATTAAGGTTTTGTTTGGGACGGCTTTTTTACTGCTTTCTAAAATGGAGTTTTAGTACAAAAATAAAAAATTTTGTACTAAAACTCCGTTTTAGAAAGCAGTAAAAAAGCCGTCCCAAACGAAGCCTAAATTTTTTGTACTTAAAAGTTACTTTAAGAAACAGTAAAAAAGTCGTCCCAAACGAAGCCTAATTACACATTTAAACTTCGTTTGGGACTGTTTTCTTACTTTTTTATAAATAAACTTTTTAGTACAAAAATTTTTAAATTAAGATTTTTTGTGCTAAAATTTACTTTAAAAAGTAGTAAGAAAATTGTTCGAAACAAAACCTAATTACACATTTTTAAACTCTTAGGCTGCTAATGAGTTTTTTAATTATTAAGGCATTTTTTAAAGAAAATTTCTATAAGTTCATAGTTTGTTTAATTCATTTATTACATAGCCAAAATTTAACTAATTAAATCACACACGCAACAAATTAATATACTTCACAATTAAAATATTGGGTTTTTTTTTTTTAAGAATAAGAGTTTCCAAAAATAATCAATAATTAAAAAAATAAATTACAGGTAATTGAATGACATCCCTCAAATGTTAGTTTATTATATTTTGACTAAGCCTTGTTTTTTTTATTAAATCTATTAATTTTCCTTTGAAATATATTTTGTTAAACTATTCGTTATTTTTAAACAAAATAAAATATTTTATTTGTTAGACAAATATTAAAAAAATCAATTATTTTAGAAAAAAAATCTAAATATCAGATACTAAATAAATTATGATATATATATATATATATATATATATATATATATATATATATATATATATATATATATATATATATTTATAATAAAAAAAAACCTTTGAGACGCTTATAACGCCGGTTGCATTGCGGGCAGGTCTGGCTCCCCTCCCTCCGCTCATACTCATAGCACGGCCGGCAAACCGGAAAGCCACACTCATTGCAAGCCACGAACACCTCGCCATTCTCCTTCAACCCAATCTCGTCGCTGCAAATCCTGCAGACTCCGACCTCCCTCTGCACCTCCCTACCCTCCTTCGCCGCCACGACGAAGCTGCCGGCGGTGGACTCCATGCTGAACTGAAATCGAGAGAGAGAGAGAGGAGCGCAAGTTCTTAAGGAGATGCAGAGATAATACAGAGGAACTGTCACCACCTTGTGAGTTGAACGGTCGATGACAAATCGGTTGAGAGTATTAGGTGCGGTCCGATCGATCGAGCGGCTCGATCGATCGCTTGAGGTCTACGTTGGGTGGTAGGGGAAGAAGAGGTGGGTGAGATGTCAGCCTGCACTTTACTTGAAGTTAAAGACTTGTACGTGCGTATGTCTTTGTATTTTTTAGCACTATTAAATATGCTTTGCTTTCATTCTTTGGTGTTGATGAAATGATGTTCGCAAGTCATGATCTAGCTTCATTGTGTTGGGTGGATGGTTTTGATATAAGTCATTGAGTTAGGCTTCATTTGGGATAATTAAAGTAAGGCTTCGTTC
This sequence comes from Dendrobium huoshanense, assembly GCA_016618105.1. NCBI lineage: Eukaryota > Viridiplantae > Streptophyta > Magnoliopsida > Asparagales > Orchidaceae > Dendrobium > Dendrobium huoshanense. Next base: position 33,220,459 of record CM028353.1, on the reverse strand, counting down.
CGCACAGTATTTTACCAATATTTTTTGTTTCTTTAAAAAAAAAAGACTAAAAAGTTGTTTTAGAAAGCTGTAAGAAAATTGTCTCAAACAGAGTCTAAATTTTTAAAGTTGTGGTTGAAAGCAACTTCTTAGCATAAAAATTTTTGGGGTAATCAAAAATTCGTAGTTGAATAGAAATTACGGTTGTGATTTGATAAATAAAACAGTAAAAAAATTATCTCAAATAAAGCCTTAGGTTGTCTGGTCAATGAGTTGATTGATGACCCGACAATATGCAATTAATATGATGAATAAAATGATTTATATGTCCTAAAACATGACTTGGTTATAAATTTGACCTATTTGCTACATGAATGCGACTCTCTTGTGATTATTCATCGATTACAAAGAAGAGTTTTTTTTTACTAGCAACGATTGTTATTGACCAACCTGCCTCAAAGTATTTATTTCCCTAGTACATAATAGTGGATGATCATTTTGTGATTGACATTGGTTGCAAATCACTCTTTCATGTTCCCTTTGGCGACCATTTTGTGATCAAAGCCATACTCAAATCCAAAACCCCCAAGTTTGTTGGGACAAACTCTATATATTCATCAGGATTTACTTAGGCCTCGTTTGGTAGCATAAGAAGTTTTGGTGGGAAACTGTGATTCCAAAACTACCTTCTACCAACGTAGAAGCAAAAATAAAAAGCTTCACAAATCGGTACAATAATGGAGGTATGAAAATACAGTTTTGTAAAAAGTACACATCCAAGCAACAACCGACATCTTTTTTCACGTTTCAAAACAGAAATGACACTGATTACACCAAAACAAACCAAGCCTTTGTTTATAATTGCCTTATTGCCACCAACGACCAATGAAATAATATGAAAGAAAAGTAATATAATATCTAACACAATCAACAATGACAACTACCACAAGATTCACCCCCACAATGATGTGAATTATAAAATCCATCCTCTAATATAAATCCCAAAGTCTAAGGTTATAGTTAAATATTTTTCTCATCTTTACTATCATAAATAATATATTCAACAAATCAATAAAAAATTTGTGTAAATAATCTCAACATCATTTAGGTTGGTCATTCAACATCAGAAATAGTTTAAAATATTGGGGAAGATAAAACACAAAATCAAGATTGGCACATTTGGCTGCCATAAGCAAATTTAGAATAGAAGGTCAACCAGTTTAATGTCATCAATGTCCAGAACATAAAGCTGTTAGGTGTCTCTTCCAACTGCCATCTCCTCAGCTGCAACTCCTCAATCTTTTAAAACAAGCTTCTCAAATGATTTGCAAACTTGAGTGTCTTTATTTCATAGTTTTAGGGCCTTGCTTTGCTTTGAAGTGTTGTATTCTTTGGTTTCTAATTCCGAGATCTTTGACGCTAATCTTAGCCAATGTAGTTATGATAAATTTCTTCAAATTTATAAAGATTTAAGGTCTGTTTGGGATGATTGTAGCGTTTTATAAAATTGATTGTGAAGTTGTGTGAAGAAAACAACTTTGCTATTATCGTTGCAAAAATTGGCTTTCCATCATACAAGTTTCTAAAATATTATGAGAAAGCAGCAAGAAAATAATTATAAAACAAAATTGTTGTTTCTGTTTGAATAGATAAGTAGTTAGAAAACTATCCCAAGCAAATCATTAATATTTATAATGTGAATGATATTGTGTCCATTTTATATATGCTTGTATATATAGTTGTATTAGAGGATTGATCGCTTATGACAAATGAAATCTATAAGCCTATTAATTAAATTCTTGATATTTCTCCTAGAAAAAAAGAAAGAAGAGAGAGAGAGAGAGAGAGAGAGAGAGAGAGAGAGAGAGAGAGAGAGAGAGAGAGAGAGAGACTTTGAAGTAAACTTTATATTAATGAACAACTATGTTCAACCCGAGAAGTCAACGAGTCAAATAAAAATATTAAATTTTATCTTGTTTGCTTAATGAGCCGAGTCGAAAAATACTTCAACTCACTCAAACCTAACTCTTATAACATATGAGATGCCTAGCTTAAGATTCAAGAGATCTCAAAATTTTGAAGGATCCTAGAGCTACATTAGACCACCACCTGAATACACCATTGGAGCATCACCTGACTATGTTGGTTGCACTATCATAATTTGATCATCATCGTCTGATAACTGTTGTCGGACCTCCACCCTCCAAACTTTAATTATGATCCATCGACCATCATCACCTAACTGAGGTCCTTCGACCATGATCATTTCACTACAATCCTCCAACCATTGTCACTCGACAATTCTAACATTGCCTTAGTACAATCCTTTAAGCACCATCCCTTGACTATGATCCCCAAACACCATCACTCAATAACCATTCTTTGATTATCTTTGTTTGACTACAACCTTCCATCCACAATCACCTGACTACGTACCTTCAACCATCATTGTCTAACTATAATCCTCATGTCATCATCGTTTATATAGTCTTTTGACCACAGTCGTCCAACTATGATCATCCAATCACAATCGCTACTCTATGAGCCTCTGACCACCATCACATAACTATAGTCCTTCGATAACTTTGGCCCCACCATAAACCTCCAACCAACATCACATGATTATCCATCGATTCTCGTTGTCCGACTAGTTCTCTTACAAGTGTCGCCTGATGTAGTCCTTCAACCACTATCACTAGACTAAGACCTTCTAACCACTATTGACTGGCTACAATCATTCGACCACCATCGTGTGACTACGGTCTCCTAAAAACTGCCACCACGTTATAATCTCCCAACCATCGTCGCTCGACTACGATTTCCTAAATATTGTCACCTTTCTACAATCTCTTGAACATTGTCACTCAACTACATCGATGCTTGTTGAATTCATTGCCAAATATGACCAACAACATTGGCAACATCATTGCTTAAAAATTGATTTATGTCATAATCACAGAGGCTAATGCCCACCATATATGTCAATGGCACAAAATGATGTGCCCCATGGCACATAGAGCGGCACAGGGCATATACGACGCTATTTTCTTGGCATTGCATGACACATCAAAATAGCGCGAGCTATTTGCATCATGTATGGACAATGGTGCAAGGCGCAAATGGCACACTCTATTTGGTTAATATGTTCTATATTTTAAATTATAAAGTATAATAAATGTTTTTAAGATATATAGTAATATCATAAATAATTAAACATCAAAATAATAAAATATTAAAAAAATAAAGAATTTAACTTTTTTTTTTTTTAAGGATTTACAACTATAATTTTTGCTGTTTGGCAGGATTTAGTTTAAATTATGCTGAAATACTTCTCAAATTTATTGATGTAAATTTATCATTTTTACTATTTGATAGGATATTTATGTTTAAATTTTAATTTAATCAACTATTGTTTCCTATTTAATGTTATTTAATAGTAACGTTGTGCACCTTGTTTAAGATGAAGCGTGCTGCGCCATGCGTTATGCGTCATTACTTCACGAAAAACTTTGCACCGTGATGTTCCATTCGTCTTTAACAAATATGACACCCACCATCTTCATCATCACTAACATTAACACATGTCATCACTTAATATAACTTGAGGTTAGTGGCGATAAAGTTAGGGGGCATCAACCTAATGGATGATGTCGTCGTAAAGAATGAAGCACATCATCACATTAGTTGTGACTCCAACATGAACAGTCAAATTTATAGTAGATTTCTTAGTCTTTGATCTCCCCTCAAAGGAAAACACTCAAATATATGTTAGCCATGTACACATGGACGACTTAGATAGGATCTTAAATTGTACTTTCTTTATATGTACCTTCTTGATTCACGGCTCTATTGTATTAAGCTCTATATATACCCTCTATGTACAAAGAATAATCAATAATATAATCCATTTTATTTCTCTACCTCTTATGTATTCCTCCGCCTCTCACCTTGCTACGACATTCTATTTACCTACATGGTATCAGAAGTCCTCTGTTGATGATCCGCTCTCATGACCGGCTCTACGGTGCACTCCTCCGCCGATTAGGCAACCACCACAGATGAATTCTTCTTCCCTCAAATCCCATCATCTCTCAAATTCCTAATGAGCAATGTCAAACACGTCATTGCTCAACCTCTCACGGCGGACAACTACGCGCTCTGGCGATCGCAAGTCCTAAAGCTCTTTCGTGCTAATGGATACGAAGGATTCTTGACCGGCACCGCAAAATGTCCATCCCAAGATTCTCCAGCCGCCATCTCACAATCTCCCTATAACACATGGATCTTGATCGACCAAAATCTCTTCGCCGCGCTATACTCAGTCATATCACCGACGATCTTGTCGTACGTCCTATCAGCAGAGCATTGCACTGAGATTTGGTCAATTCTTGATCACCGTCTCCAATCCTCCACCAGATCAAGAATCTGCCAATTGAAGAACGAACTACATTTTCTCTCCATGAAAGACAAAACCATGAGCCAATACCTTCTTGACGTCAAATCCAAAGTAGACGCTCCCTCCGCCACAGGATCCCAGCTCGACGCCGAAGATGTCATTCACTACACCCTCAACGGATTACCGAACACCTATCAAACGTTCAAGACCGTGATTCGCACAAATCTGCGCTCAGTCATTCTCGATGAACTCTACACTCTTCTTTGCAATGAAGAATTAAATCTTGCACAAGAAACCGCAAAAGACCTTCAGTCTCTCCAAATCTCCAGGCATTCCACGACACTCACCGCTACTTGCGGACATGGACGCGGACGGAACAACTCCAATCGGGGACGTACAGACAACAGGTCATCCCATCCATCCACCCGTGGAGGCAAATCCACACGTCCGCCTATCACTTGCCAAATATGCGGCAAATTCGGCCACTCGGCGATCAAGTGCTGGCACCGTCACGACAATCAGTACAACACTGACCCACCAGCAGCTCTCTTCACATCTCCCACCTCCGCCCCATCATCTGAATGGTTCTTGGACAGCGGCGCATCATCACACCTGACATCCAATCCAACTCAGCTACAACATCCTCAACCGTATCACGGCAACGCTCAAGTAACTCTCGGTAATGGGAACCACATTTCCATCCACACCACGGGCAAAGGAATACTTCATACGCCCCCAGGTAGTTTAAAACTTTCTCAATTAAATTTCGTACCAAATTTAGCTTTTAATTTATTATCCTCCATTCACAAATTGACTACGGATAACAATTGCGATATAATCTTTTCACCCTCTGGTTATGCCATTAAGGATCAGAAGACCAAATGCCTTCTTCTCACGGGTCCGTGTATTAACGGTCTCTACCCGCTCCAACCCACTGGATCTCCGCAACTCAAGAATCAGCAACTCATTCTACTGCCTATCCAACACGTCCCGAAACTCTGGCATCGCCAGCTGGGTCACCCGTTCAGCCACGTCTTAGCTACTATTACCCACACTCACCGTGACATCAAAACTTCGACCACACATCATTTCTGTAACACTTGCAAAATGGCTAAAAGCCATAGGCTACCCACCCACATCTCTCACACTGTAACGAATTTACCTCTTTATTTTGTTCACTATGATGTATGGGGCCCCTTTCAAACGGCCTCTACTAAAGGCTATATATATTATGTCTCTTTTATCGACGACTTTTCTAAGTATACATGGGTGTATCCGCCAGTTCGCAAATTCGAAGTCTTTGATAAATTTCTTGAATTTCAACGTCTCGCAGAATGCCAATTTAAACATAAAATCCACATCCTCCGTACAGACAACGGTGGTGAATTTATCAACAACAAATTTAAATTTTTTTTCACTCAAAACGGCATCATTCACCAATCGTCTTGTACTCACACTCCGTCTCAGAATGGCATCGCCGAACGCAAGCATCGCCATCTAATAGAGACCACACGAACCCTTCTTCTCGAAGCCTCTATACCTCACGTACTCTAGGTTGACACCCTTCTCACAGTCACCTATCTCATAAACCAGCTTCCGTCACCAAATACCCAACACAAATCTCCACACGAACTCATCTACAAACTTCCGCCCAACTACAAAAACCTACTGGTATTCGGATGCCTGTGCTACCCGTGGCTAAAGCCTTACTCATCTAACAAATTATCTCAGCTATCCACACCCTGTGTGTTCATCGGCTATCCCTCCACCCAAAAAGGATACCGATGTCTTGATCCAGTCACTAACAAGGTCTACACCTCATGCAACGTGGTTTTCAATGAAAACATTTTCCCATACTCATACCTCACTAAGTCACAATCTCACTCCAACATCTTCATACCTACACCTCCCTTACTCTTAGTTCCCACCACTCAAATCCCCTCTGAACTCAACAACCTACAGGACACTCCAAACAATAATCACAAATATCACGTTCCACACATACCCGTCAATCTTAACAATCAACCCGTCCACCCAACTTAGCTCATCAACTCAGATAGCACATGGATGAATCCCGTCACCAACACTGATTCCATCCCACAACAGCCTCCAGCTCCTTCTCAACTCAAATCCACACACCATATGACCACCCGGGTGAAAAGCGGGAAATCTACCCCCAAACAAATATTCGACATGTTTCACACTCTCCACACCGATGACCCTACCACCTACACTCAAGCGGTTAAAATTGAACATTTGCGCCAAGCTATGTCATAAGAATTTCAAGCTTTGCAGGCACAGGGCACGTGGGAACTCGTCAAACCCGAACCTACCAAAACATTTTGGACGTTGTTGACCTCGATTTTCATTCGAGTGCCCTCGAGCACATTGTATCAATTCGATTAGACCTCGTCGAGCCCAATTCAAACTCGAATCGATCTGAATTGATTTTAATTAGACTCGACCCTATTCAATCAAGCCCGAGTAATTTATTTTGGCCATGCCGAGTTTAATCCGATTCGAATCGTTGTTTTATATTTAGTTAATTGGGTTAAATCAAACTGAATCTAAACTGACTCGAATCATCCTAAATTAGACCCGATTCAAGTTCAATTTGAGCCTCATTGGCTCAGTTTAATCTCGATGAAATTCCAAGTCTTTTTTTATTGTTCGATTTGAATCCTTCTCTAAATTCGGAAATCACCTCGACGGTCTTAATCTTTCCGAAATTTGGAACATGCTGTAGCCAGGCCTTTTAGTCGCACAAGCCCTCGAATGAGAGATCAATTCGAGCGACTTTTGATGTGAGCAGAATATCGCGGTGCCATTTTGGTGTTTCGAGCCAGACAGAACGTCGGGAGATGTTAGAAGGCTGGGATGAAGCCTTCAGTTTGCTCATTCTCACTAGCTCCCGGACTCTCTCCCTCTCGCTCCATCCCCCTCGGTTCCGAAGATCCCAGGCAGATCCCGACCTCTCCCTTCTCCCTCGGGTTCGCGAGCTCCAGACGAGACCGAGCTCCTCTTCTTCTTCTTGTTCTCCCATGTGTAAAAGACCCCGACCGAGCCCCCTCTCCCTTTTTTTTTTTCTCGGCATTCCCTTGCTCTCAGACACCGGTCCCTCTCTCTCCTGATTTCTCCCTATTTTCTTTGGCATACACGAAGAGGTAGAGCCCTCTTCCGATTCTTCTCTGGTTCGAAAATCCTAGGAGAAGCCGTGGGCTGCTTTTCCCTTCCAGGGCCGAAGCCTTGCTCCTGTTCGAACCCGAGCCCCTTGTCCTGTCCGACGGCAGCTCCGTCGAACCCAGTGCCCGGACCTACTCCCTCTTTCCTCTCTACAGGTACATTGGGATAACTTGCCCGCTTGAAGCTCTTAAGTGGCTGCGCCACAGGCTTTGCGTGTTCTAGAATAATTTGCTTGCTTGGAACTATTAAGTGGTAGCGCCACAGTCAGGTATGATTTCTGCAACTTGTAAAACAAGCTCTTAATTATATATATCGGAATTGCTACACTCCATACACATATTGTTAATAGGTATTCTAGCATGTTTAGGTAGCCAGCCATAAGTTAGTGCACTGACGAAGATTTGGTTCTATAGGTCAAAGTTTCCCCCCCTTCTGTGAGCCCTAGAGACCATTAGGGTCATTTATGCCTGTAGAGTAGGCCACCCAGTTGTGCCATTGGGCATCGTTGTTTTCCCACACGAAGTGGGCATTGTTAGGATTTTGGCCTTTTTCTAGTTTTGGGTATGATACCAACCCACCTTCTGTGAGCCTTAGAGACCATTAGGATCATTTAGGTCTGTAAAGTAGGCCACCTATTTGTGCCATTGGGTATCGTTATTTTCTCACACGAAGTGGGCATCGCTAGGATGGTTTTTTGTGCGGGTACCTTGCCTGGAGGGTACCCTTATTGTGTTTATTTAATTTTTTCTGTTCTCTGGATGTCATGCATGTATTTGTTTTTACACACTTTGCTTCACAGTATACTTTACTTACATGCATGCATTTCATTAGTAGACTTAAGGATATTTCTTACTCATGCATCTGTTTCATGCATCATATGTGGCGATAGGTCTATTCGTTTGCATATTATAAAGTTATTGATTTAAGTCTTTTAAACTAATAATCCTTGATTCATTAGGATAGAACTTTCCTATCTTGCATACATATATAACGATTGGTTGTGCTCAGAATTTTAGCTGGCTTCCTTTTTCTGGCAAGGAATAAGTCCAGGATTGCATCAGTTAAGTCGTAGATGTTAGTATCGTATGTACGATACTACATCTTTTATAGATTTAGGGTCTAAAGGCTAGTGGTACGAGTGTATCACTATATGTCTTATCGGTGGGTAAGCCTTCCTTTCTTTCGAAGGCTATAAATCCTACCCATTCGCGTCATACAGATGACGCTACCTCCCTCTTTCTCTCATGCATGTTTGAATGCATTATCTTTTTTCTTTTTCTTCAAACCGACCAAATGATGATTGAACCATGGGTGACTGATTGAACCAAATTGAGCCTTTCTTTCCCTTTGATTAGGAGAGCTTAGAAATTCCTTTGCGCTAAACCCATTCGAGAAGATAATCTAATATTCTTAATCGAGAGTTTTCGTAGACCGAGGTCTAAGATATAATTAACTACGGGGGCTTGCGCCCGTAGGAAATCGATCTTCACAATCAAATAAACCCCATTCGAGTTGATGTATCAAATGGAGGAAATCTTGTGAAATTTTGAGTTATACATATTATTATCCATCGAAGTGCGTAGGCAAAAGTCACTATCTTCCATGGCTAATCGTATGTATAACTTGATCTGCTCTTCCATCAGCCTGCTTATGTCGATTGTAAAGGCCTACGATCGTTTTGTCCTACGGGATAGTGCGGTCGTACTCTTTACATTCGAACCCCATGAGCAGAATCCTTTCGGAGACCCACAGACGTTTCGAACCAAGCACAACTAGGATGGTACCATTGCTCGTTACAAGGCTCGCTTGGTTGCAAAAGGTTACAACCAAGAACACTGAATATATTACACTGAGACCTTCAGCCCGGTCGCAAAGATGCCAACTATACGGGTCCTAATTCTCATAGCTCTTCACTATAACTGGAACATCCACCAGCTCGATGTTTCTAACGCGTTTCTCCACATTACGCTCTCGGAAACTGTTTATATGCAACAACCGCAGGGGTTCTAAGATGCTCTTCATCCAAACCACGTCTGCAAACTAAAGAAAGCACTATACGGTCTCAAATAATCGCCACGCGAATGGCATTCAACACTCTCCAATCATCTTCTCCGGTACGGGTTCAAGATAAGCAACTCCGATCAGTCACTGCTCACACACCATACCGGCAACATTCAACTCTACATCCTAATATACGTTGACGACATCTTAATCACAGGTAATTCGCAAACAGAAATCTCTAGATTACTCTCTAACCTCCAGTCTACCTTCCAGATGCGCAATCTTGGTACTCTCTCTCAATTTCTCGTCATCCAAACTACCAAAACAAAGACCGGACTGCTCCTACACCAGCAACCGTATGCTCGCAAAATCATAGAGCGTGCGGGCATAGTCAACTCCAAACCAGTCTCCACACCAACTTCATGCAAATATACAATCTGAGAGATCTCCAACGCCGAATTTACCAATCCCAACCTTTACAGACAACTCATAGGCTCACTACAATACCTCACGCTCACTCGATCGGACATCCAGTTTGCGGTTCATCAGCTGTCTCAGCACATGCAACAACCTCTAAATTCCCACCACGAATCTCTTAAGCGTCTACTCAGATACATTCAAGGCACGTCAGACACAGGTATTACCCTCAACAGAACTAATCTTACTCTTCGAGGCTACATTGATGCAGATTGGGCAAATGACACTCAAGACCGAAAGTCCATTTCCGGCTACTGCAACTTTCTTGGCGACTCGCTCATCTCTTGGCAAGTCAAGAAACAAAACACCATCGCTCATTTGTCAACGGAAGCCGAATATCGCGCTCTCGCCTCAGAGGCGTCAGAAATACTATGGCTTCACTGCCTCTTAGCAGACTTCCATATACCGCAAACGTCGCCGACCCTGATCTACTGCGACAACACGTCTGCGATCGCTCTAGCAAACAATCCAATATTCCACGCCAGAACCAAACATATCGACGTCGACTGTCATTTCATACGAGACTGCATTAGCAAAAAGCAGCTCTCGGTCCATCATATATGCACTGACGATCAATTGGTAGATCTCTTCACCAAGCCGCTCACGTCAGCGCGTTTCCACAAACTATCCAGCAAACTCATATCTACGTTGTAGATATTAGTTTGAGGGGGGTGTTAGCCATGTACACATGGACGGCTCAGATAGGATCTTAAATTGTACTTTCTTTATATGTACCTTCTTGATTCACGGCTCTATTGTATTAAGCTCTATATATACCCTCTATGTACAAAGAATAATCAATAATTTTATTAAAGATAATTATACTTATTATTGAAACGGTTTATATTTTAATTTATCTAAAAATCAAATAGGATTAATCAAAATGAAATCAGATTTAATTTGATTAATAAATTTATTTTTTTTTCTAATTTTATAATCAAAATTAATTAATTTTTTAACTAATTTACAAATCAGATCATCCAAATCATCATTAACCCTTGGAACCGCAGAAAAGCTTTCCCGGTCGCATAGAGGTGCTACTTCGTCGTGTTGCTTTGATCACCCGTTGTCATGCTCTTCAACACTGATTTTGGAAAACCTAGAAACTTTCTCTCCCGTTCGGCGTGGATCAGGAAACCGTAATATCCTTAATTGGTTGGAGGAGCACTTGAGAAGAGAAGATGCTGTTCCAGGTGGGAGGACAGGGAACGCGGCCGACCTTCTTCGAGATGGCGGCCGCGCAGCAGCTTCCGACCAGCCTTAGAGCCGCTCTCACTTACTCCCTTGGTGTAATCATCATTTTATCTTCCTACTCCTCGCGGCTCCAGTAATTTTGATGCTCTTGTTATGTGTATCTTGCTCCCTCTCAAGTTAACATAAGGTTGGAGAAATGTAAAGTCTCCGAAGTCTCATGGCTCTTAGAGCACTGCCTGTATCGTGGTGTGAGGAGTTGGTTATTAAAATTTATAAAATTGATTCCGTGTGCTCTTTGATTGTTGGTCTTTAATCTGCTTGCATGGTGATAGTCTTGAATCAAGGCCAATTCATATTTATTGAGCATGTGTTGCAGGTACTTGCCTTAAGAAGGCCATTCCTCCACAAAATTTTAGATTTTGATGACGAGTTCTTTGCCTTGTTGATGATGGTTCTTGAAAGTCACAGCTTAAGAACCACAGGTTTGTGTTCATCATGATGTTTGATGTTTTTTCCCCTCTATTCATATTGGTAGATTCGGAATAGTTTTTATGAATCTTAAAATAATAATAATAATAATAATAATAATAATAATAATAACAATGTTATAGAATAGGTTATCTTTCTTGTATTCTTAAGAGAAAATATTACTATTCGTTGCATTGAAAGGTAATTCCTGCCTGCTAGTCTTCCATGGTTTCTGCTCTAAATATGATAGTCCACTCTCTGCTTGATATGATGACACACCATATAGGGGGAATGAGTTAGGTATTTGTAGCAAATATAAAAGAAAAATAGACCAAATTTGAGCCTACATCCACTCTTTATTGCTCCTCGAAATATCTTCAACATATAAACTTCTTTAAACCCTGCGATGCTTAATGAGTATTTTCGTCATTTCTTATCATTAGCTCCGGCATGAAACGACCACTTATTTTTTTTCTTTCAAGTTCAAAGAGTACAAGCCTCGTTTCCTTTATAGGATCAAGAACATCCCTTGAACATTTGATCATTGTTTAGCTGCCCTTTGTGAAACAGTTATGGGCTAAGGAATGACTTGATTAATCCTTTCTAATGTGATGTGGAGCAACCCTTATATATCATTTTTGGGATAAGAAACACCCTTCATGTCCAATAATGGAAAGGGCTACCATACTAGCCACTAAAATAAACAATGCAAGGAAAAGTGAATCTATTGGGAGTCTAGCTATACAATTATGCAAGCCAACATTTGTCTAAGAATAAATGTGATGAATGATAAATAAGCCTTAAAATTTAGACGCAGACGCCTAATTTGAGAACCACTAGCCTAATGAAAGCTAGAAGTTGTGCAAGAAGTATGGAGAGAGAGAGAGTTAGACATATATTTACTTCTATAAAGTTGTGAAGAAATCAAATAGGGTATGAGTTTGATATATGAATGCTTGAGTTTTCAATTTGAGCATATTTCAAATACCACAACAAGCCCAACTCTACCACCTCCAGATGTGGTTAAGTGGAAATCACGAATATGATACTCTGAAAGATTTGACATGGCAAGCCTTGTGACCCCCAACTCAATTCTTTTGGGATGACTGGATTGGAAATTGCCCAGTTAGCTTCTACTATGGAACATTTAGTCGATCCTCAAGTTAGTACTTTCATAGAGATTTGATTGATGAACTATCAAAAAATGCTTATGATGTTTCATGTAGAGTTGATTAGGACAGGACAAGTCCAACTAGTGTGCCCCTTCAACTTCGCATGTTATTCAATATAGAAGCATGCATGCGCCTACCTAAAAGATTTAAAAAGGATAAGGCATTAAGGCATGTCTTCTAAGTTATTATTCAAAGTTATTGGGATGATTTGATAAATGGATATTGCCAATAGTGAACCGAACATAGAGACAAAAATCCATTCTCAATAAGGAAGAACATTCCAAATAATCATTTGCCATCTCAACGTTCTTGATTTGCATCTATGGGAGTATATACTTTGGGATCTCCATCACAATTACTTTCTATTTGCTGCATGATTATTTTTTAAATAATGGAAATCCCTAAAAGGAGTAACATGTTTATCAAGATATTATGTTCTTTTTCATGATGCATGTGAATTGATCTTGAGTACCTTTTATGAAGTTAGCCAATGTTTGTTATGTGATCATTCTTATGTCCATGAGCTCTTTGGATCTGATAAACTCCAATTCTTAGTAAAGCTATCGATGTCCAAGCTATGTTGCACGGAATACTCCTATTTACG
>CM028353.1:32995469-33206485 GCA_016618105.1 Dendrobium huoshanense | reverse complement strand
AAATGGGTTAATGGAGTTCATAGGAGCTACGTTGGGATGCATTAAATTTTTTGTTGAATTGGGATGGAACAAGACTAGAGCCAATTCCAATGTAATTAATGATGTAATAACTGTTCATTTATGATTATCTTATTTAGCACTAATTATGGTTCGGTGAACTATGGTGAGTTCTTTTATTTAGAACATTTAGATCAATTAAGACAAATTCACACACATATCAATGCAAAGTCAAAATCTATAACCAAAGCTTCCAACCAAGATACGAAAATGTGTTGTGTTACTGTAATGAGTTCTAAGTGCTAGTCTCATCTAAGGAAATAGGAAAAAAATATTCTATGTCGACACCGAACACCGTCTGGAGACCAATCAGAATGTGCTACATCATCTTGTGCTCGGTACTACTGATGTGGCGCATTCTGATTGGTTTCCGGAACGCTACATCCGGTCTCCACACATAATAATTTATGAGGAAGGAAATATGGTGATGTACTAATGAGATATTGCTTGGGATTATTTTGTCACTATTTTGCTTTTTATACTTACAATATTGATTGTCAATGCTTTCTAGAAATTTGATGGTAGGAAGCTATTTTTATCACTAGCTTTAAGAAAAAAGTTACTTTATTTTTTAAAAAAACTATTTATTTTTCTTTAAATAAAGCTTGAGAAAAATGGTAATAAATATTTTTATTTATAATAAAACTTGAAAAGGCAAATTTAACATTAATTTACCAAATAATAATTTACAATAAAACAATGCATATTTCATAACAAAACAAAATACAAGAAATTGCTAAATGAAGAAATATATTACATTAATAAATTACTAAGCATCAAATTAATCAGAAATGCTTATTTTATGTTTAATACTATTGTGTTCAAAATAAAGAAAAATATTACATTACATAGTATTTATTTAAAAAATGAGAAAATATTAAAATAGTTTTTTAACTCTTTATGAAGAACAAAATGATATCTAAATATATTAAATAATCATTTTTATCTCTCAAATCTTTAAAAAAGATTTATCTTTAAATAGTTGAAAAATCAAAATAATCTTTAACATAATTAAGAATTATTTTGATCTTTCATAAAATTTTTTTTTTTTTTTATCCTCTAAAAATAATTGATTTTTTTTTTATTTTAATTATACCAAATAAGATATTATAGATTATTTACAAACGTGATAAGCATATTAGCAAGTAGCAAGCCAAAAAAGTCCATTCCTATTTATGGAACGAGCATTTAAAACCTCAAACATTCACCTAACTCTGACATTGATGGAGAGAGAAAATTTGTATATAAAGATATTATGATATAATTTAATAACTTGATTATATATATATATAATTTTAGAATAAAACTTGATACGTTGTCTCAAAATTATCTTGGTCGGGCACGAATCTCGAGGACAAAGCTAGTTAGAAACTTCAAAAATTAAATCCTGGAGCACATGAACTCCGATTTCAGCGAGCTTACAGTCAAACTGAGCGTCTCAGAAATACGAACCCAACGACACCAAGATCAACCCAATCCGAGCCCAAATGAGTCCGAATCAAGGGCTCAAAGCACTGTTAGAAGGTTCAAACCGCAATTTGAGTTACCAAACGGTCTCCGATTTTGACAAGCTTATACTCGAATCGAACGGCTCGACGAGAAGAATCCAACGAGCCCAAGATCATCAAATTCCAACATCATTAAGGCCTTCAAATGTCCAACAAAAGATACACGAACAAAGGATTTGATATCGGCCGTCCATTCAAACCACTCACAATTCGCCCTTGATCTCACGCCTATTTACAGGCTATGCCACTCCAGAAAAACTATAAATAGAGCCCTCATTCTACACCAAAGGGACTCAAGTGAAGAGAGAGAAGAACAAGAGGAGAAAGGGGAAAAGGAGATTCCTCACCTCCTCGACCACCGCCGGAGCTCTTCCTGCCGCCTGAAGACGCCGGAGCTCTTCCTGCCGCCTGAAAACGCCGAAACTCTATCGGATTTTCATGACACGCAGGAATTCTGCACAAATTCCATGTGATGCTGAAATCCTTTCCAATTAACAACAGAGTTTCCTCCTGACGCCGAAACTCCGCCCAAGTGAAGCCGGAGTTCTCCTCTGCCACCAAAGACGTCGGACTTCTACCCGACGTCGGACCTTCACTCTTCGCCAAGTTTCTACCCGACACCGGACTTCTACTGGTTATCGGACTTCGCTGGATGTCCATGCGAAGATGCATTTCTTTCCATTGCTGGACTTCTACCTGACGCTGTCCTACTGATCTTTGTCGTCAGACTACAGTCCTTCCGACCTCCGTCGCCAGCCGACTACGGTCCTCCTGACTTACGTCGCCCGCCGACTACAGACTTTCCGACATCCGTCGCCCGTTGACTACGTACGATCCTCCTGACTTATGTCGCCCGCCGACTACAGTCCTCCGTCGCCAGCTGACTACGGTCCTCCTGACCTATGTCGCCCGCCGACTGCAGTCCTTCTAACAAAGTGAGCATGTCAATAGTGATCCTTTGTATTTACATTATGTAATGTACTCCATAAAATGTACATCAAGCGAAGACCTTCCACCAACGAAGGGCCTCATTTGTAATCGACTGTAATACTAGTGGATTCATTCAAACTGAGCTAGGCCCCGTGGTTTTTCCCCCTTTTACAGGGGTTTTCCACATAAAAATCTTGGTGTCTCATAAATGCTAGACCCTCTCTCACTTATTTGATTACGTGCCGGATTTTCGTACAATGCTAAGACGATGAACTTTATATTTCTCTACCGCCGCGAATACTCCTGGACGCAACAAAACTAATAAAATTAAAATTCATTTTAACTAAATTATGATAATTTTTTTTTTTTTTTTTTTTTTTTTTAATGAGAGTGAGACGATGATGGTTGAGGGTACTAGGGTAGTATGGCTATAGCGATCTGTGACAATTGCAATGAATTTCTTAAACATAGCTATTTTTTATGTTGAGGTGACACTAATAAAATCTAAAGTCAGAAAAGATTATTAAATTCTATCTTTTGTATATTTAATTTCTTTAATATCAGCATATCAATATTTTATTTGAAATATAAATTGAGCAATATATTATTTTTCTAATATTAATTTGTTTGAAATTTTATCTGAAACATAGCTATTTTTTATATAAATAATTACTTATTAGATAGTTCCTTAGATTGCCGATTGGTCAACCCTATGGTTCAATGAATCATAGGAACAAGATTAAGGCTTCGTTTGTGACGGCTTTCTTACTGCTTTTTAAAGCAGCTTTTTAATACATATTTTTAATTTTTTGCTAGAAAACCTCTTTAAGAAACAGTAAGAAAGCCGTCCCAAACGAAGCCTAAGCCTGTCCAAAAAATTGGGTAACCTCTTTAAGAAGCAGTAAGAAAGCCGTCCCAAACGAAGCCTAAGCCTATACAAAATATTGGGTAATAGTCTGTTACGCTTAATTTAACGATCCAATTGGCATGTTTGTCATGGCCCAAAGATTGTTAGGGGTAGCCAATGGTTTAAGTGGGAGCATAGGTGGGACCACTTAGGTGCATACAATGAGCCATATAACAATTGAGCTCAAATTGATGGATTGAGTCCATATTGAGGCTAGCCTTGTATAGAGCATGGCTTAATTGTCAACAGTGGCGGATCCAGCTTCTTCTTTTAGGGTGGGCAAAAAAAATTTTTTTTGAGAGGGATGTGCAAATATGCTTAGGATTGATAAAAGTAGGGCAAAAAATTTTTTTGAGGGGGGGCAAAATGCCTAAAATATCCAAAATATTTCAAAATCTCCCCTCTAAATATTAAAAAAAAAATTTTTGAGGGTGGGCATTTGTCCACCCTAAGCTATGGGTGTGATGCCCCAAGATCTAACTTGGAAAGAATGTCAATCAATTTCTCAAACAATTTACCAGAGTTATCTAAAACCTTCAATTAAACAATCTAACAAACATCTATAAAATTTAAATCATCAATATACAAGTCGATTCATATCTCAAAACATCATGTACAACACTTAGGAACTATACTATCAATACAAGTAAACAAATCTATCATGTCCTGAGTACAAAAGAATCCCTAATCGACCAAAAGAACAAAACCTGAAGATCTGGATCAATTTCTATCTCCTGCTCCCAAAGCCCTGACCTGAAAATATCAACCACATATAATGAGCTTTACAAAGCCCAGCAGGTCATCTAATACTTATAACTGAAATCAAAGCACTGCGATGCTATCAATATGCGTGTCAGTCAATCAAATTCATATCAGTCAATGGTCAATGAATTATGCAATACGGAAATCCATAGTCAATAAAACCAGTCAATGCAGCGGCAGGCAAATCGGTAAATCAATTCAATCGATACACGTCAATCTCGAAGAAATCCGTACATAGTAGAAAATCAATCGATCCGACAAATCAGTCAATCCGTCCGTCAAATCAATCCGTCAAATCAAATCTAATCTATACTATCAAGTCAATAAAATCAATCGGAAAAGCAATACGATAAATCTCAATCTATACTATCAATAAATCCAATGTAGCAAGTCAAATCAGTACAATGCAGAATCAATCTATAGGCAATACCAATATCTATAGCATCAATGAATCTATACAATATCTATGTCCATTCTATCCATATCAATATCAATGATCAATAATCAAGATTATCCATGCTCAATAATAATCAATGAAATTTATAAATTCGTACAAAACAGTAAATCCGATCAAATCAATAAAGCAGAAATCTCGATAAAACACTAAATTCGTACGTCAATACAGTAAACATGCATTTCAATACTATAATATTGAACAAGTTGTGGGCTCCGAAAATTCGGCCCCGGCCTCCGCTCGCTTTTCTTATTCGGCGAGTGAGTTTTAACGAACTAAGTTCCGAGGTAAATTTTGGAAGGCAGATGGGTTTGTAGATAAGACACTACCCAGAGATTTCGCCCTCATTTTGTGAGGACTTTATGATCTGAGTTCTGGTTTCCTATAGGCGCAAGCCCCTATAGTTAATTACCCCTCCCGATCACGAGAGAGAACTTTCGATTAAGGCTAGTCGTCGATCAGATACGTATAGAGATACGTGTTATCTGGCATGTAGTAGCAGCAATGGGTTTAAAATTTGGAGGACTGGATTTGGATTTGAGAATTGAGTTGAAAGTTTGGAAATTTGAAAGGTTTGATATTTAAAATAGAAATTGCACCATCTAGCACTTAAAGCGGATGGTGGGGGAATGAATGATGGACCCGATCAAGATCCCATGGTTCCGTCGTCCCGGGCCATCGTGGTCCCTGGTCTACTTAGTCAGAGGAGGTAGTCGACCCAACCTGACAGAAGGATCCTTGTCGGCAGCCATGGGTTGCTTCGTCCAAGGGGACCTTGTAGACCGGGGTTGAATGTTTGTCTAAGGGGACAAATTTGAATCCACCTTAGCTGACAGAGGGCTTTGTGCCCTATCGATCATATCCTATTGATTCATATCTCAAGGATTTAACACCATTAAGGAACGTATTGGCTCTGGCCATAACCGGTATCTGTGGTGCCATTTGGCGGCGAAACCACTCGGTTCAGAGGGCCCCGGGTCATAACCGTTTACCTGCAGTGCCATTTGGCGGCGAAACTGCCGGTTAGAGGACACGTACCACGTCCTTACTGGCAAAAGATTGTTTGAGAATGGATCCTAGTGATATTTTCGATTAGGCATTTCGCTCTTTGTGAGCTGAAGTTGATTTTAATTTGTCCACCTCGACAAACTGTTGCGGAGGATGGATGAATTTTGCTTTAAGTACGGATGGATGATTTCAAATTTAAATATTTTTGGGTTTTTGGAATTTTTATGGGGTTTTTTGGGTTTTGATAGGCATTTGGAATATTTGGGATTTTTTTTTGAAATTTTGGGTGGCATTTGAAAATATATGTGAACCCCTCCGGTTGAGATCTGCATTCAACACGGCCATCATCGGGGTGTTTGGAGTCATTTGAAAATATTTTGAATTTTGTAAATGAACCTTGTCGACTCTGTCGAGCTGTCGATAGAGGATCGGGTTTTGTATGCTTTATGCCCTTGATAGTGAATTCTTATTGTTATAGGCCTTGAAGGCCTAATATGAATGTATTAAGACAAATATGACAGTCGTCACAACCGTATATTTGTTTGTTAGTTCGAACCCTGTCGACTTCTATTGACCCGTATAGAAGGATCGGTTTCGAACCTGAATTCACTTGTAAATCCGCGCAGCATCCCTAGACGTCACGTGTGTACCAATAATACGCTCGCCGGGGCCCATACGGGTTTTATAATTATTTTTACCCCTTTTAGTGTACCTATGTGTATACAATTTATAGTGCACGTGCAGGGGTACTTTGAAATAATTGTAGACGCCTTCTGTCTGCTTGTACGAAAGTTGCAGATTTGGTGGCGTGGCGTAGCAGCTTCTGGATAGAATTGTTCGCTGCTTCGTACAGGTAGACTGTCGTGCACTATTTGTTGATTTTCGTAGGCGGGTCATAGTGCACTAACTAATCTCCTGCCTTAGTTATTTGTTCACTCTACATTGGTTTGTTATTCATAATCAATGTGCTATGCATCATTTCTTACAATGATATTTATTGAAGAGAACTTTGGACCAACACTAGCAATCAAAGTGTATTCTTCCGTCATTTTCTTCTTTCATTATTTGTAGGTAGGACATGCTTGGAACATGTTCATCACAACCCTCTTACTTATGTCTATTGATATCTCATTAGACTCAAAGGCTTCAATAGTTTATACAATCTTGATGCAACTATGTATAAATTATTTTAATTTCACCATTCATGGAAGTGATGTTAGAGATTTCCCGCACCACGAGTCTTCATTTGCTTGCATCCTATTCGGATGTTGTAAGTCGATTGATCTCCACTTTTGTTTACAATCATTTATAAGCGTTGCTATGTTCATTATATATTGTAGAAGATCGATGTATTTTCTTTATAAATTTGATCTTTACTGTTTATAGAACATGATGTACTTGATTGTATGACGTTGTTGTAATTGTCATGCCCCTTTTGCATTCTGCTTATGATTCATGTGCATCATACTCACCTTGTCCCCCACAAATGAGTTTTCGTGTCTTCATGAAAATCTTGTGTTCATGCTCACCAACAATCACATCCAACAATAGTTCTCCCTTTTAATGCTTTCAAGCTCTTCTAACATAGGCTTGTGAGTTGATCGATATAAATATCACTAGTTTCATATTATTTCTATGTGGACTAGAGGTTCTGCAACATTTCTTACAATCAAGTTGTATGTTCATATTGCTCGTGATCACACCTTCTTGGAATTGAATTGTTGTTGATAAGAGACATGGCATTGCATCTTTTCATTCAATTGAGATGATTATTGTAGGCTAATTATGATTGCTCAATTAAGCTTTTTATCAAAGCTTGTAGCGACTTTGTGTGTGAGTCTTTGCTTGAAAATAAGTTGAACCACAAGCTCATTTAGCACTATTTGATTGTATTTTCATTTGATTCTTGCTTGAACATTGACCAAGCTTGGATGCTCTCCTTCACAAGTCCCTTGTCATATGTTGAGATTTGTTCCAAAATTCTCCACAAATCTATTTGGCACTTGCTTACAAATTGAAATGATTCTTTCTTAATTTTTATTAAAAAACTTAGTGATATGATTCAAATTCAAGTCTCATTCGGATCGTTGCTTGAGTTCAAATAGTAAGATCAAGTCGTATATCTCCTGTAGCCCTTTGCAAACTCAAGTTCAAATTTTCATTTCATTTAGGTTTGAATTCAATCAAGTCTTTGTAGTCTTGTTAAGTTCGAATGAGAGTTCAATGTGCAAGTTCAAAGTGGTCCTTGTAGTTGTTCCAAACTACAATCTTAAGTACAAATTTCTTTGTATTCATTCTTTTGAGTCCAAGTCCGAGGTCAAAATGAGTCCTTTGTATGAGTTCAAGTGGTCCTTGTAGTTGTTCCAAACTACAATCTTTAAGTACAAAATTCTTTTGCATTTGTTCTTTTGATTTCAATCAAATTCTCTTATATTTTCAAATTCACTTGAATTTTAAGCTCATAAGTCCAAATAAGTCCAAGTGCAAGCTCATTTCTTTTTGTTTAAGTCCTTGGATTTTCGATCCAAATTTCGGCAGCCTCCCGGCGTCTCCCCCGTTTAGAGGAAAAACCAAGAGGCAACCATTCCCCTCGACGCTACGTGAGCGCTTCAGGTAGGTGTCAAAAATGACACCGCGGTTGCGAATAAAATTTTTTTATCCCCGCCTGCTACGTGAGCATTTAAGGGTTTTTATGTTTGTTGATTATAAGAAGAAAACTGTCGTTAGGAAAAACACAGATTTCCCCCATCTGCACCACGTGGGCGTTCGGGGGTACTTATATGAAAATAAAGAACACATTTTTTTTTATCACCTTCGCCGCAAGCGCCGCACCGGTTTCCCACCCTAAACGCTACTTGAGCGCCTCGGGGGTTTGCCGGCTCGTTGCAAGCTTTGAAGAGGGATCCTTAAATCGTCGCAAGCATCGCACCGGTTTCCCACCCTCAACGCTACGTGAGCGCCTTGGGGGTTTGCCGGCCCGTCGCAAGCATCGATAAAAGAATCAATTTTTTTAGTTAGTTATTACAAATTATAACTAATTATAACTATCTTATAATAAATAATCATAATTAAAATTAATTAATTATAATTTAAATATTTAGTTATAATTAACGATAGTTAATTATAGTTAATTAATAATAATAATTAACTATTATTAACTATAATTAATATAAACTAATTATAAAAATTATAATTAATTTATAACTAATTATAATTATCTTATAAATTAATTATAATTAAAAATAATTAATAATAAATGAAATAAAGTAAAACAACATAATAATAATAATAAATAAATAAATAAAACAAACATTCCTATACCTAAAGGGGTCGGGTAGAGGAGAGTGGGTTGAGTTGAGCTGAGTGAGTTGAGTTAGGGATGAGTGATTGAGTGAGTTAGGCTTTAAGTTTGAGTGGGCTGAGTGGCTGAGTCAGGGAGTGAGTTGGCTGAGTCGGTTGAGTTGAGTGAGTGGGCTTAGGGATTAAAAGAGCTCTCGGTTCGGTTATGAGAGGGGATCGGGCAAGAGGCAGGCACCGGTTTGGAGAGGAAAGGAGGCGTCGACAGCACAGAGAGGAGGTCGGGCTCTCTGGACGGGATCGGACGGCTGCAGGTATGGAAAATCCGTTTCTCTCTCTCTCTCTCCCTCTCTCTCTGCGGCTCAAAGGGACCAAGAGGTCAGAGGTGACGGGCTCGGGAAGGAGATCTGGGTCGGTTTGCAGAGAAAGAAGGAAGGAGGCGGGGTTTCGGCCTGGTGGAGTTCGGTCGTGGAAAGGGATTTCGAGCGTGGAAGCAGGGAAGGAGATCGGAGAGGCTTCGGACGGGATGAGGAGGGGATCGTGGTTCAGCGACGGGAGCAAGCAGCCGAAGAGGAGGGGTTCGGTCGTGTTTTATAGAGGCGAATGGGATCATTGTGCGAGGCAAGTTGCAGGATTTCCGCTGGATTTACGGGCTGAGACGGAAGCGACACCGAATCTACAGTGCCTCGGCGAGATTTCTTGCGAATTTTAGGGGTTCGACGGTCCGAGGTGCGGGATTTCTGGATCCGATAGTCTGCATGTATGATTTTTGGGATTTTCACCTTTGTTTCTTCTGGATTTTACACAAAGGTCAACACAAGTACAAACAACTGCTATGTTGCTGTTGTAGAATCCATATTGCTGTTGTAGATATCCATACGTTGGTTTCAATAAAAAGAGTCGTCACTCTATTGCCCGTCGGCCGCCCGTCGGCATATCTATAAACCCCTTATGACTCTCAATCGTTATATCAATAATCAATGGTTTAAAGGAAAGCCCGTCGGCCCACCATCCTGTACAGGTCAATCAATCTCCAACCAACGTTCAACCAGGTTCCACTTGTATTTCAGTATCAATAGTCAATTCAATAATCAATTCAAGAATCAATCAATAATCAATTCAATAATTCATATTAAAGCAATCTAGAATAATCATATCAATAGACATGCACATATCAATTCAATCTATCAATTTCAGACAAATCAGAAATCATACGAAAATCGGGCAGAGTAACGGCAGTCTATCAAATTTACACAAAAATCCTGCAAAAAACACAAATTCCAAATTTCTCCAAATTACAATAGAATATCCACAACATCAATACAAGACTATTATTCTATAGAATCCAACTCAAATCAAGTCCTGATATTTTTTTATTCAATTAAAATCGCGTAGAATCAATTCCGACCGGTAAAATCGTCGTAGAAAATACTCAAATCGTGTACAATAGTCATATCTATAACATACCAAAAGTTGTGCGGTGAAAGTTGTGTCAATACCAAATCAGGTCAAAAGTTCGACTACGAAAACACAAAACAGTGCACAACTCGATCAAAACTCAATATCTCTGAAAACAGAAATATGATTCGGAGTCCTTACCACGAGATCTTCACTTTCTCCAACAACAGCGTCGGACGAAAAGCGCTCCGCGGCCTCCGAAAACCAGCTTTTCCTCTTTTCCCTTTCTCTTTCTCTCTCCTCAAAATATCTGATTTTATAAAAATGATTTTTCTCTCTCCTCAAAACGAGCTGATTTGCTTAAATCATAAAGCTGATCGGCCCGGCCGATCGCCAGATTATCCTGGGACGATCAGACCAAAATCATCGGCCTGGACAGTTCCCAGAACTATGTTCAGGACGATATTTTGAACAGTACAGATCGGCCTGGACGATCTCAATATCGTCCCGGACGATCCTGTCCAGAAATCGTTCCAGAAAGCACTCCAGAAATCAGCTGTTTTCAATACACTGATCGGCCTGGACGATCTCAACATCGTCCTGGACGATCCTGGGAGAAAAATCCAAATCAAAGAGGAACAGTAAGGGAACGAGATCTCACAATGGGTGGATCCGCCCATGATTGTCAAGCTAGGGCTTATAGAGACTGATTGTACAACAATTTCATAACCTGCTTTATGGACAGCTGCAGCAGTCCTAAACGCACCCTTAAGGAAATATTTGGCACTACTAGGTGAAAAAGTTCAATTCCATAACTCAACTAAGCTAATTTTATTAGCGCTAGAATTAATTTGGTTTAACCCAATAAAAGTAATATAGAAATTATTTGATTGCCTAAAAAAGGAATGTAATGTAAAATCAATATTTTGGAGTTATTTAGATGATTGTAAAAAAAATGCATGTGATTATTTTTTGTTTGTTTGATTTGAAGTAATGCAATGTAAAGTGAAAAAAAGTAATGGTCGATGGCCGGCATTGATGGCGGTGGTGGCCTGTGGCTAATAGTGGGCAGCCAACGGAGGTGGTGGTCGATGGTGGTCGTTGACCGATGTTCTTTCAGAATCACATAATATTTTTTCAGTTCAACGACAATCTCAATGTTAATCTGTGATTTTATGCGTGAAAGGTTACAGCATTCCATCTCCGGCAAAAATATGTTTTGGGTTCTAAGGACAAAGTGGCGTTTTTACAAATTCTACATATTTGATACCTTATTTAATCCATAAATGGCGAGCACTTACAGATATTGTGCAGCAGGAGTCTGGAATTCTGTACTGCCAATAAATATTAAGTTGCTGGAGAATGAGAAAGCGTAGAAGAGCTCCCCTGCACCTTAACTTTCTCATAATCAAGAGAAATCATTACGTGCAAAGTCCGGACGAAAATCAAGAGAAATTATTACGTGCGGACTCCAATAAAAACGTGACAAGTGTGTTTGTCCACAGTGTGTACACCTGTACACATTATGTACAAATTAAGGACACGTGTCACGTTTTTATTGAAGTCCGGATGCAACTCTACGTCTGGACTCTGCACGTAATAATTTCTCGTCAAACAGAAAACGGGAGAGAGAAGTATGCTCCCCGTGGGCTGTTGGTCACTCAGTTGTAATCATTCTTAGACTATTCCTCATGGTTCTCCTCCCAATTCCAAGTCCCATGTTTCCCATATTTCCCTTACTCATCATTGCAACAAATTCACCATAGTCGATCCGGCCATCCTGCAACAGAAACAAATGAAGTGATTGAAGCTAAAGGGGTATTTAGAGGAAATGATTTGCTTTAACATCCAAGAGTGTTATATTAAGCTGAAGCTAAAGTAAAACTCTCATGATCATTTCTTGAACTTAGGGTGTGTGCGGTTTAATGAAATTCCAGATTAATAAGAAAATAACATAATTAGAAATCGATGATTTTCAACTAGTTTCCTCCTAGTTCATCATCATTAGTCTTGGCTCAACTCAATTTACATCCAGACTTGAAAAGAAGACTCAAATTATGAGATATTATTGATCCAAATAGGTTGCATGTTCTTGGTTGAAAAGACTTTAACTGGAAACGCGTAGGATGCGGGCGAGCAATGGTTTAATGATGATCTCATAGATAAATTAACGAGGTAATGGCAATAGGAGATGTTGATCAAAGGCAGTTTATAAAATTTAGTACAAACCAAGAGAAGGTTCATCCATAATAAGGGCTAGCTCATGTCCACCTGCTTCCGTTAAAGAAAGAGAAGATGAGATTGAGTCAAAAAAGAAGAAAGCGAGGAAGAAGAAGATTTTGAAGATGAAATACTACTTGAAGGAGAAATAGATTATGTGAATAAGAGATATGATGATGACTAATGAATTTCTTTTAACATACTGTATAAAACTTGAGACTTTATGCATTTAACTTTAACTTTATTATAAATTAAATGTATTTTTATGCAATATTGAATTTTTAATTTTTACCTCAAACTACCACACTAGTTTTAAACTAGTAATAATTTGTTAATTACTATTCATGAGAAAAATTATTAAAAATTTCAATTTGCATGTTCATGTTCGAAATTTTTCTTCAAATTAGGTATATACATCATATTTCTTTTCAATTGAATGTAAAATTTTAACTAATATATTAAATACTCCATAGTTTTTAATTATTAAATATAACATTATGATTATATAAGTTATAAAAGGTCTACTTGTTGGAGAAGTAAACCATGCAGCAAGCACATACAAGAAAGAGAAAATAAAGTAGAAAAGAAAGAACAGTAGGATTTAACATAGAAAAACTAAAAATCGGAAAAAAATTACGGAGTCACACAACACCAAGAAATTCACTATGGAAATTGGGAGAAATTGTACAAACCACTCTTCTCTCTCACTATCTCATTGTCTCTCTTCACTCCTACACCAATCTCATCACAGAATGGACAAAGAGACATGCATAAACTCACTCAAAGAACACAATCCTTGAAGTTAAACATGAAAAAAAGAGAGAAAATTGTCCAGCCCGACTAGCAACGCCGCGACGGTCCACTCTCTATCTCCAGTCGGACTGACAGTGTCGCAGTGTTGGGATTTGGAGCACTGCGGCACTTTGCTCTCTATATGTCTCCAACCTGACTATACAGTGTCGCAACGTTGTACAATTGCACAGGTAAATAAAATTTCCTGCAACCCCCCATCGAGCTTGACAAACAAAATTAAGGATCAAGACAATAGCACAACTCGATTGATCGACACAATCATATTTCACATAGAGCTAACACTAGTTAATAAAAATGCCATTTCACTTTGCACTTAGTGCGTTCAAAACACTAGTATAAACATCATCATTGGCATCATCAGCCTTACCACAACTATTTGGGGTTGGCTTTATAAACCCCCTTTTTTTTTTCCATTCGTTTATGCTAAGTATTGTTTGAGTAATTAAAGTTATTTTTTTGCAAAGTTTTTTTAACAACTACTCGTAACCTTAGGCCTAACTCTTCATTTACCAATCTTCTGATATTAATTTTATGCACTCATGGGCACATTTTATATCATTTATCAAAAATGTCCAAATCACCTAACTCCATCTTTTATTATCTTATCTTCAACATATATCACTCAAATCCTTCCTTTAATACAATCATTCTTTAATTTGCATTTTCTGATCTTGGCAAACATCAATCTTAACATTCTCATTTTGTAATAAATATAACTGGGTGTGCATATTTTATGTAGATCCCCAATTTAAAGTAATTTTCAATTGTTAAGTTAACAAATAATTTTATAAGATTTTGATAGGAAATACTTGAGTTCGCAAGTAATCCTATCGAATCTACTTGAGTTTGCAAGCAACCTTAACAAGAAATTGGTAAAAAACAGCGAGAAGACACAAGAACGATAATGAAACAATCCAAAATTACCATAGATTTTTATTAAATACTCAAAGCAAAACAAACATAAGAAAAGATACAATTGATCATCTATTCGAGAGGAGGATCGTTCTCTCCCAATCTCTAGACACCAAGTCTAGAGCCCAAGACACCCAGGAGACTCCAAGAGAAGATAATATTCAAGCATGCCCTATCCCTTCCCTCTCATGCCTATTTATAGCCTTAGCCGCCCAACCCCTTTGCCAAAAATAGATTAATCCCCTTACCAAAAATAGATTAAATCAAATAGAATAATCCCCTTGCCAAAAATAAATTAAATCAAATAGATTAATTCAAATAGTGTCAAACACTATTAATGGGAGGCAATCAAATAGGGTGTGGGCCCCTATTGCTTGGGCGGCAACATGGGAGGCGGTTTGACCCGCCTCCTGTTAACTAAGGTCGGCCCATGTAGGGCCTACTGGTTCGATTCAGGACCCGACCTAACCGATTTCTGTTAGATCAATCCAGTCGGTCCATACGGGACTAGCTTACAGACAAAATAGGAGGAAGTTCCACCTCCTGTACACACGATCCGATCTCCGCGGCATGAGAGAGCTATTTAGGAAGGATTTTTGAGAGAATTAGGAGGGAAATTCAAAGTAGGGGCTGCTTAGAGATTTCCTTTTGAATTTTATGCATTAATTTTATGCGGCTATTGCTATTAGAGCCTAAATCCAAATTCTCATGGCAGGAAGAAAGGTAGAAGTATTGGAAGGGGAGATCAGATAGTTGAAAATTGAAATTTCGTATCTCCACACTCAACTTTCAGATGTCAAAAGTCAAATTTCAGCCATCTACGAGAAGATGGATGGGAATTTTCCAACCTAGGAGAGATGTTGAAGAAGTTCCTTGAGGGTCAATTTAAAACGGCGTTGTTAAAGGCGAGGGAAGTCTCCGACAACCCAGGAAGCGGAGAAACTCTAATCCAATAAAGAAAAGGGAGGATTAG
The DNA here is from genome assembly GCA_016618105.1 of Dendrobium huoshanense. Taxonomy (NCBI): domain Eukaryota; kingdom Viridiplantae; phylum Streptophyta; class Magnoliopsida; order Asparagales; family Orchidaceae; genus Dendrobium; species Dendrobium huoshanense. The sequence goes on along the minus strand of CM028353.1, from coordinate 33,191,246 downwards.
GAGGTGGAGACTCAAAAGGGAAAAGAGAGCATGCTTCCCCTAGAGCTTGTTCTTATAGGAGAGCCAGGTAGAAGGTATGGGGAGAAGCATGAGGAGGTGGTGCATGAACAAAGGGGTGTTGAGTTGGAGAGGAGAGGGGCGGAATTTGAAAGGGAAAGGGGTAATTATGACCAAAGAGGGACTGGATTGAAAGGAGAGGGATTTATTATGATCCAAGGGGTGCTAAATTTGAAAGGAAACTGTGGGAATTTGATGAAAGATTTGGGTATGAGCGTAGAAGGGATGTTTGGGACAATTGGGGAAAATTATGGAGGGAATAGAGGGAACGGAGGAGATCCGAGGGTGAGAAACTAAAGATATCAATCTTTGAGGGGGAGGATGCGCATCGGTGGATCTACAAGGTAGAAAGATATTTCGTCGTCAATGAGTTGACGGAGGAGGAGAGGTTGACGACAGCATGCCTATGTTTGGAAGGGAAGGCTTTGTCTTGGTACCAGTTGAGGGACATGCGATGACCCATACAGAGTTGGAGAGAGTTCAAGGATTGTTTGGTAGAACGTTTTCGAGCTAGCTGGGGAGGAAACTTCTACGAGCAGTTCTTCGCCTTGACACGGGATGGTTTAGTGATAGAGTACCGGAAGATATTCAAGTACATTGCTAGCCGATTGGACCGTCATCCTGAGACAATGCTAGAGGAAAATTTTATGAAGGGACTGACACCAGAGATCTGGGTAGCGGTTAGAGTAATGAGGCCTCATGACTTGGGAAAGGCTATGGAGCTAAGCTCAATTTGTGGAGGATCAGAAGCACCTCGAGATAGAGACGGGAGGTAACAACTTAGGGGGTCTGAACAGGAGGACCACTACCTTTTTGGTACCCAAGTAGCCGACACCAGGTACTTTTTAGGAGACTTTGAAGGAGAAGACAGTAGAATTAAGACCTAGGGAAAACAACTTCAAGAAGCTCACAGAAACTGAATTACAAGAGAAAAGAGCGAAGGGGCTTTATTTCAAATGTGAGGAGAGGTATACGCCGAGGCACAAGTGTAAGGACCGAACTCTTCAGGTTCTTACCATTTGTGATGACGAGAGAATGGAGGAGGGTGTCATCTTTCCACCTTGCGGACAAGTTGAGTCTTTTGGAGGGGAGTATTGTGATAGGAAATACTTGAGTTCGCAAGTAACCCTAAGGTAATACTTGAGTTCGCAAGCAACCCTAGTCAAAATCAGCCCAAAACAGTGAGCAAAACTGCTGTCCCAGCAATTTTACAGCAGCTCCGCAGCAGGAAATGCACCCAAACAGAGAAAAATAAGGAAAAGAAACAAGGTTTCCACTAGTAGATGTAAGAAAACAAAGAAATATACAACGTCCTTCGATTCGAGAGGAAGAACAACTCTCCATAAGTCTCTAGCAAACCCTAGAGCCCAAGCACACAATGAGATCTCAAACTTTTCATTCAAATTCAAGATGAGGACCTAATTCCCCCCTTTCCCCCTCTTTAACTCTCATCCCCATACAAAATCCCTAAACAGCCCTTCTATTCAAATTCCCCCCCCCCTTTCCATTCAAAATTTTCCTCCAACCCTTGAATTAACTCCATGTGGGGCCCACCTAGAGTAAGTAAGGACCGGAGGGGCCCACCTAACATTACTCCCCTCCCAAAGACTAACCTTGTCCTCAAGGTGAAATGAAGGGAATTGATCTTTCATTCTTTCAAATGGCTCTCACGTAGCATCAAATTCGGGGAGCCCTTTCTATGAGATCAACACCTCTTTGTTTCCTTCCTGATCAAGTCTCACATCTTTCAGCTCCAGAGGTTCTAGGATCACTTCCATCTCCTCAGTTAATGTTGTTGGCAGTTCAGCACTGGTTGCATACTCCCCAATGGCTTTTCTCAGCTGTGATACATGAAATACTGGATGTATGGTGGCCGAAGGGGGTAATTTCAAACGGTATGCCACTGCCCCAATTTTATCTAATATCTCATAGGGGCCAAAATACCTTGGGGATAACTTCTCATTACTTTTGTTGGCCAAGGTCCTTTGTCTGTAGGGCCGCAGTTTTAGAAATACCTTCGCACCTACTTCAAATTGGATATCCCTTCTGTGTGCATCCGCCTGTTTCTTCATGATCTGTTGTGCCCTCATCAGATGTTTCTTCAACTCCTCCAGCATCCTATCCCTTTCTTCCAAATGCTGCTCTACTAAAGATACGTGTGTGCTGCCCCTTCCATAATGCACCAAATGTGGTGGATCTCTTCCATATAGTACTCTAAAAGGGGTCATCCTGGAAGCTGAGTGGTACGAGGTATTGTACCTAGGGCTACAAACGAACCGAGCCGAGCCGAGTATGTGAGTGTTCATGTTTGTGTTCATTTAATATCAGCTTGTTCAAGTTTGGTTCATGTTTGTTCGAGCTTTATTGTTTGTGTTCATGTTTTGTTCATTTAAAATAATGAGTGTTCAAGTTCGGTTTATGTTCAGTTCATGTTCGTTCGTTTAGTGCTTATCGAGCTTGTTCGCGAACATATTTAACGATTTTTTTTTAACTATCAAACAAATACGTTCATGAACATATCTATGAACAAACACATTTATAATAAAAACAATTGTCTATGTAAAAAAGGAAATGATTATTTATATTTATTAATTTTATAGTCAAATATTAATTATTTTTATCTAGCTTATTCACGAGTTCAAAATCGAACACGAATCAAGCTTTCATCGAGCTTAATGTCGAGCTTGTTCACGAACTTCAAATGATATTGTTCACGAACATAAATGAGCCGAACGCATTAGTGTTCAAGTTTATTTATTTAAGAATCGAGTATTTAAAATATTGTTCAAGTTTGTTTGTTTAGCTAATTAAACGATCACAAACGAGCTTTAATCGAACCAAACAACGAGTAGCTCGTCGAACGTTTGGTTCGCTTGCAGCCCTAATTGTACCAATACTCTGCCCAGGCCAACCATTTGGCCCATATCCTTGGTGTTTCAGAAGCAAAACACCTTAAGTAAGTTTCCAAGCTCTGATTTACAACCTCTGTTTGCTCGTCTGTTTGTGGATGGTAGGCTGTGCTCCTTTTGAGAATAGTCCCCTGTAACCTGAACAGCTCCTTCCAAAATTGGCTGAGGAACACCTTGTCGCGATCAGACACTATCGACTCTGGAATTCCATGTAATCTAACCACTTCCCTGATGAAAGAAGCCGCCACTGTCACTGCAGTGTAGGGGTGTCGAAGGGGTGTGAAATGTGCATACTTGCTCAGTCTATCAACCACCACCATAATAACAGTGAATCCCTCCGATCGTGGTAGGCCATCCACGAAATCCATGGACACTTCCTCCCATACTCTATTTGGAAGCGACAAGGGCTATAGTAACCCCCCTGGAGCCATCGCCATATACTTGTTTCTCTGGCACACTTTGCACCTCGCCACTGTCTCCTACACTTGCTTATGCATTCCTTTCCAGTATAATTCTGCGGCCAGCCTCCGGTATGTCTTTTCTACTCCGGAATGACCTCCAATGGCGCTCCCATGAAACTCCTGTAATAGCTGGGGAATGTAGATGGAATTTTGTGGTATCACAAACCTTCCTTGGTTCAACAATCTCTCCCCCTCAAGGGTGTAGCTTGGGTGGCTGCTCTTATCCTTCAATAGATCCAATCGGATCTTCTTCAATTCTTCATCATGCTCACTCTCTCTCTGGATTCCCCCCCAATCCACCATTAGGGGTACCGACATGGTTACCGCCTGTAGCTCGCCCCCACACCTGGATAAGGCATCAGCCGCCTTATTCTCCAATCCTGGTCGGTACTGGATCTCAAAATCGTATCCCAATAGTTTAGACAGCCACCTCTGATGTTCCTCTGTCACCATCCGTTGTTCCAACAGGTACTTCAGGCTCCTCTGATCCGTCCTGACGACGAAATATCGTCCTAGCAGGTAGGGTCTCCACTTCTGAATTGCCAATACTATGGCCATCAATTCCCGTTCATACACAGACTTCAGTCTTGCTCTTGTTGCCAACACCTGACTGAAGTAGGCAATGGGTCTTTGCTGCTGCATCAACACCGCCCCCAACCCATACCCGGATGCGTCTGTCTCCACCACGAACGTTTGACTGAAGTCTGGTAGGGCCAAAACTGGTACCGTGGTCATTGCCTTCTTAAGCTTCTCAAAAGCTTGAGTAGCCGCTTCTCCCCACAAGAAACTATCCTTCTTTAACTGCTCTGTCAAGGGCAAGTCTATGTTGTCGTACCCTTTCACAAACCTCCGGTAGTAGCCCGTCAATCCCAGGAATCCCCTCAGCTCCCTCAAGTTCCTAGGTAGAGGCCACCGTTGCATGGCTTCGATCTTGGCTGAATCAGCTGCCACCCCTTCCTTAGATACCAAGTGTCCCAGATACTCCACACTCTTCTGGGTGAAGCTACACTTCTTCAGATTGGCTTTAAACTCGTGCTCCCGTAGCACTCCAAAGACCACCTTCAAATGCTCTTGGTGCTCCTCCTCGGATCGACTGTACACCAGTATGTCATCGAAGAAAACTAGTACAAACCTCCGCAGGTACGGCCGAAACACCCTGTTCATCAAGGATTGGAAAGTAGCTGGAGCATTGGTAAGCCCAAATGGCATCACCAAGAACTCATAGTGCCCCTCGTGTGTCCTGAATGCCATCTTCGGAATATCCTCCCCTTTCATCCTGATTTGATGGTAGCCCGACTTTAAATCCATCTTAGAGAACACTACTGCTCCATACAGCTTATCCAGTAGCTCATCGATCACCGGAATGGGAAACTTATCCGGCACAGTTTCCTTATTCAATGCCCTGTAATCCACACAGAATCTCCAGCTACCATCCTTCTTTTTGACCAGTAGTACAGGACTAGAGAAAGGACTCACACTTGGTCTGATGATCCCCGCGTCCAACATCTCCTTAATCAGCTTCTCGATCTTGTCCTTCTGAATTTGGGGGTAGCGGTAGGGTCGCACACTAACTGGTGGCACCCCCTCCTTCAGAATGATTGCATGCTCTTGTTCCCTGAGTGGTGGTAAGCCTTGAGGCGGTTGGAACACCTCACTGAACTGTTGTATGAGCGGTTGTACTACCAGAGAAAGGCTTCCCTCATCCCCTACACTGACCCTCTTCAAGCGCTGCAGTTCCACCAAATATCCACCTCCCACCTCCTGTATGGTTCTGATCATGGATCTGAGAGACACGCCGGTCCTGGATAGCCCTGCGTCGCCTTGGATCACCATCTTCTTTCCTTCCACCATTAGCTCCATCCTCAAAGCACCCCAATTTACTTTGGTCTCCCCTAAGGTCTGCAGCCATTTCATCCCCAGGATGACATCAGTGCTCCCCAACTCCAAGGGAAGAAATTCTTCCCTCACCTGGATCCCCTGAATCATCAGCACTACTCCTCTACAAACTCCCCTTCCCATTTCTACCTTTCCTGTGCCCAACATCACTCCATAACCGCCTGTATCCTCCAGTTTCACCCCCAGCAAGTCAACCATCTGAGTGGAGATGAAATTGTGGGTTGCCCCACTATCGATCAACACTATCACCTTTCTATCAGCCATCTCTCCCCTCACTTTCATAGTGTGATTTGGAGTGAATCCCACCACATAATTTAGGGATACTTCTGCTACATCCAAATGTAGTTTCTCCTCATCCTCCATCTCTAACCCACTTCCACCTCCCTCCTCAGCTTCCTCGTCATGACAGACGGTAAGAACCTGAAGAGTTCGGTCCTTACACCTATGCCCTGGCATGTATTTCTCATCACATCTAAAACACAACCCCTTGGCCCTCTTCTCCTGTATCTCCTTCTCAGTTAGCCTTTTGAAATTTCCCCCTCCAGTTCTCTCTTTGGGTATTTCCCTCAACCCCCTTGTTGCCGGTGCCTTTGGAGCTAAGAAAGTAGTGGTCATCCTATAAGATACCCCAGAATTGCTTCCCCTAATCCCCTTATCCAGATGCTTCTGGTCCTCCACCAGCTGAGCTAGCTCCATGGCCTCTCCAAGGTCTCGTGGCCTCATCACCCGAACTGCTGCCCGGATCTCCGCTTTCAGCCCCTTCATAAAGTTTCCTTCTAACACTGTCTCTGAGAGCCGATCAAGTCTTCTGGCCAAATACTCAAACCGATCATGATACTCTGCCACTGTCCCTTCCTGTGTCAAGGCAAAAAACTGCTCATAGAAGTCTCCTCCCCTGCTGGTTCGGAAGCGTTCTAGTAGACAGTCCTTGAACTCCCTCCAGGTGCAAATGGGTCGCCTCATGTCCCGCCATTGATACCATGCCAAAGCCTTCCCTTCTAAGCACAAGCCTGCAGCTGTCAACTTCTCCTCCTCATTCAACCCATTGACTGTAAAGTATCTCTCCACCTTGTAGATCCAGCCATGTGCGTCTTTGCCCTCAAAGATGGGCATCTTCAATTTCCTCACTCTCGGGTCACCATTGTGTCCCCTAACTCCTCCATAACCTCCCATTCCTCTAGGAGGAGGTGCTCCCCAGTAGTCACGATCTTCCCTCCTACGATCATACCCGATCCCTTCATCACATTCCCCTCTTCTTCTTTCCAAATCAGCACCACGGCGGTAAGCATCGTCCCTTCTCCCAAAAAATTCTGCACCCCTCATTTCATAGCCCATACTCATCTCCTCCCTAGAAAGCGGTTCTAGAGGAGGTATTCCATCATCTCCCTCGAGGATCTTCACTTCCGGGTTCTCCCTCCCCCTTAATGGGTTCGGAATTCCTCCTCTTGAATGGCTGCCTGTGGCCTCCCTTGTTTCCGATGTCGCCGGATTTTGTTTGTCTTCAAGCATCTTCTTCATCATATTCTCCAAAGCAGTGAACCTCCCCTCCATCTTTTCATGAATGGAAGCGAATTGGTTGTGAAAATCAATGGTTCTTTCCTCCAAATCAGCCTTCAGTTGGCCTGCTTCTCCCTCCAGTGCATCAACCTTCTTTCCGGCCATCTTCCCTCCACGGTTTTACAAGAAGAACTTCTTGAGGAGGAAAGAAAAATTGCTGAAATTTTCAGATTTCTGCCTCCAACAGTCCCAAGACAATGCTCTGATACCAATTTGATAGGAAATACTTGAGTTCGCAAGTAACCCTAAGGTAATACTTGAGTTCGCAAGCAACCCTAGTAAAAATCAGCCCAAAACAGTGAGCAAAACTGCTGTCCCAGCAGTTTTACAGCAGCTCCGCAGCAGGAAATGCACCCAAACAGAGAAAAATAAGGAAAAGAAACAAGGTTTCCACTAGTAGATGCAAGAAAACAAAGAAAGATACAACGTCCTTCGATTCGAGAGGAAGAACAACTCTCCACAAGTCTCTAGCAAACCCTAGAGCCCAAGCACACAATGAGATCTCAAACTTTTCATTCAAATTCAAGATGAGGACCTAATTCCCCCCTTTCCCCCTCTTTAACTCTCATCCCCATACAAAATCCCTAAACAGCCATTCGATTCAAATTTCCCCCCTTTCCATTCAAATTTTCCCACCAACCCTTGAATTAACTCCATGTGGGGCCCGCCTAGAGTAAGTAAGAACCGAAGGGGCCCGCCAAACATATTGTTAGACCGGTCCAGTCGGTCCATACGGTACCAACTTATGGACGAAACAGGCAGAAGTTTCGGCTCCTGTATGCACGATCCGATCGCCCCAGCATGAGAGAGTTGTTTAGGAAGGATTTTTGAGGGAATTAGGAGGGAAATTTCAAAGTAGGGGGTGTTTAGAGATTTCCTTTGGAATTTTATGCATTAAATAATTTGTTTTCCTAGGGTTAGGACATCTTGAATTTGGCTGAAATTTGAGATCTCTTAGGTTTAGGTTTTTTTGGGCTCTAGCGGCGTCTAGAGATTTAGGTGATGAGGACATCGTCAGATATTTCGACACATGTACCATCAGCAGACGTCGGAGATCAACGGCCACGATCATGAGTTTTATTTTAAGTCATTTTATGTAGTAGTTTATTTGTTTTTTATGTTTTTCCATTTTTGCCCTTATGGGTATTTAGTCGTTATTGTAGCCCGAGGGGCATTTTAGTCTTTTGCTTTCTTGTCATTTTGAGGCCTATTTATATGGCTCTTTTCTTATGTAATAGTTTAGTTTTTGATGAAATGAAATTTACTACTTGTTCTCTTTGTGAGTTCCTCCCTCCAAGATCTCTTAGTGAGTTCGCCGGAGAAGACTAGATCTCTTTGTGAGTTCTAGTTCGCCGGAGAAGACTAGATCTCTTTGTGAGTTCTAGTTTTCGAATTATCTCATCTTGTGGAAAATCAACGTGGAGACAATCGAGGTTAGTAAATCCGTAGTCGTCGAAGCCTTGAAATATCCATTTCTTCCTTTTCCCCTTGCTCTTCCCGCCGCCCACGCCAAGCAACTCAAGCCGCCGGCCACCCTGCCTCCATCTTCCGCCGGCCAGCTCAGTCGCCGCCGGCCAACCTCCTGCCGGCCAGCCGTCGGCCTCCAGCCGGCCAGCAGCCGGCCACCCCTTGGACCCCCATGCCGCCGGCCCCCTCTAGCTCCCCCTTTTGAATTTTGAATTCCCCTCTCTTAATGACTTTCCTAATTAAGCCATATTAATTTGAAAATTTAATTAAGAGGAGTTACACATATTTGAAATTCAAATTCAAATTCCCTCTTACTTTCATTTGAATTTGGGAGTTATGATAATTAATTAAGAGGAGTTACACATGTTTGAAACTCAAATTCAAATTCCCTCTTATTTTCATTTGAATCTGGGAGTTACTTATGATATAATTAATTCTAAAATTAAATGTCAGTTTTATTATGCTTAATTAACTCCTTGTGGTCCCCACTCATTTAAATTCTCAAGCCTTCTCACCACTATACATGGCCGGCCCCTCTCTCCTCTCTCTCCCCCATTAAGTCCCTTTATCCACCTCACCAATCTTCATTAATTGGTATCTCATTATGGATCCAATTAATTAAAATCTCAAACTTGCTTCTCTCCTAATCACCTTAATAACTCCACAAATTCAGCCCAATTCTTCTCCCCATTTCCATCCCTCTCCCTCATTGGATTAATTTGAAATTCAAATTAAATCCCTCTCCTAAACCACTAAAATCTGAATTTTATTTCAAATTTCTTGCATTTGCCTCGTAGCCCCCACCATAGCCAACTCCCCCCATCTTCTCCTCTTTTGCTTCAACAAGTGGTCGGCTCAAGGGGCTCAAGAAGAGAGTTCTCCACATCCATGGACGGCCGATCCCGACTTCGACCACGGCTTCGTCTTTGAAGATCAAGGAAGAATGGATAAGACGTTGGATGCTCACTAGTCATCCCATGGACTACCCGCCACCGGCTACCACTCCAACGGACTACACTTTTGTGCGCCATTTGTCTCCTAGTGGCATCGCTCGGTTGCTCTCAATCTTCCTCCATTAAAAGTGCCACCAACAAGAGAGTGAGTGAGAGACCCAAGGTGAAAAGTTCTATTTGTTAATTGTGGATTATTGTTTCTCCCCATAGCATTACTCTTTAATTCTATGTTGTCAATTTGATATTGTCCCGTTAATCTAGTTATAACTGCATGCCTTACTTAATTTCGAATTGATAATTCTGAAACCCTAACTTGGGTAAGCATTAATTCTATAACTAGCAAAGCTTTAAACTCTTATATTAAAATCCCCAAGCAGTTCTTGTTTTCATCGCATGTTGTTTCACATCATCTTGGTATCAGAGCATGGCTAGCATGCTTTACTTGTGCTAGAAGTTCCTATGAAGTTAGTTACCATTTGTGTGGCTCATTTGCATGCATACCATTGCTAATTTCATAAGAATTTCCTGTTTTATTTTGCTGTCTAGAATATTTTCTGCATGTTGTTATCATAATACGCAAGTTTAGTTCATCACCTAAGTGAAGTCTTAGTCTTGCCACTTCATCTAAGTGTTTAGGTCACTTGCTACGCTTGAAATACTTGCTGTCCAGATCTTTTCCTGCAATATTTAGGGACATTTAGGTGACCCTAAACCTTTAACAAGTTGCTGTCCAACCTTCTAAACCTGTCCCCAACACTTAGCCAACCTGTTTCATTGTATTAGGTTGCTGTCCTTAGGATTCCAGCAACATATAGAGGTATTAGGAGCATCCTACCTTAGCATCTAGGTGCTTTCCTCCACCCCAAAACCCATCCTAAACACCTAGGCTTCTTCACCAATTGTTGTGGTTTGCTGTCCAAACTTTTCTGCACCCTGTAGTGAGTCTAAGTGAGCTTAACTTAGAGTCTAAATGACGTCCCTTACACCCAATCATCTTTGAGTTTCACTTGACACTTTTCTATGGACCCGATAAGACTCCAAAAGAGTTTAGATGACATCGTTAACCTAGTGGGCAATATGACTAGAATGATAACGGAGAAACCCGTTGACTATCCACACTCGAATTATGTGTCCCACTCTGCTTTTCAACCTAGACCCGAGTTTAAGCCACAACGACCTCACTTTGAGCCACCTTACCATCTACCCACCTTTAATGGTTCCTCGGACCCTTACTACCTTAGGGATTGGGTTAGGCAACTAGAGGATTATTTTGAATCTTGTTATATCCCTGAGTCCCACCAGATTAGGATCGCTAAGTCTCACCTTAAAGGTCGAGCTCTTCAATTTTGGATGAAATTGGAAGATCATAGAGAGTTTCGCAGTGAGTACCTTACTTGGAGAGACATGAAACGAGAACTTAAGTTGAAATACCGATCCTCTACTAGTGACCACCATCTAGAGCATCACCAGACCTCGTTTGTTGGGACAACCCGTGGACCTTATTGTGGTCGAGACCACCCACCCTTTAGTAATGACAGGGTTGCTGCCCCACCCTGTAGGTCTTCATTCAATCTGGGTGACCGACCCTTTAGAGGGTCTTCTGTTGATTCGAGCCCATATGACTCACCACTTGGATTGACTTCTAACCAGCTCAGTCAACCTTTAGCCTCCCCAGTCCTTGACCTTGAAAGTGTACTTTTGATAGAGAAACGCATCAACAAGAAAACGTCCTCTGAACCTAAAACGGAGTGCATCCATTTCGTGGATGCTAATGATATTAAGGATAACGAAGACTTCTTTGAGGAGGAAACAAAAGTGAATGAATCAGACTACCAGCATGACTTAAATCCTGAGCTAGGAAAATTAGAAACTTTAAACGTCGACACCTTAGCCACCCCGATCCTAGTCTCCTCGAGGATAACTCCTTGAATAAAGTGTGCCTGGATGATAGTAATGTGATCTTGAAAGAAGCCAATCTGACTTTGAACACATTGAATTTAAATTTGGAAGATCCTGACTTAGCTGTAACCCCTACTAAGTTGACTTTAGATAATCTTGATGATAACGATCTCGAGTCAGAAGTGGTTAAATTGAATTTACTACCTGATGTGAGTCCCAATTTAACCAACTCCGAGCCTGTCAATCTTAAGGTTATGCCCAAATTTGATTCTATTGATGATAGAAATATGAGTTCGGAAGACAATGATTTGATTCTGAAAGTTTATGAGCCTGACTTGAATAATGGGTCTCATCTTATTTTATTGGAGTCTATTTTAGGAATCACTCATCTAGATTTACATTTTAAAGAGTGTGACTTACGTGATTGGGCTTATCTCACCACTCCTCGTACCGACTTTAATGTTAGAGAGAATCTTAACCCGCACTTTCATATCACCAATCTAGCTGTTGTGCCCACTTATGTAATGGATACCATACCCAATTTCTTAAGCCTCATACCTGCTGGTGACTCGTTTGGCTATTCCATTATGGTTGTAAGTCAGGAGCCATCATCTTATCTTGTTCCTGATTCATTTGTTTTGCCTACTATGTTCTTGTCCCCCCCTGTTAAGGACAATCTCTCTCCTAGTGGGATGAATTTACAAGATGACACAATTGACCATAGGAGACAACCTACGACCTTAACTAAAACTCCCTATCGAAGTGTCGTGGTAGCTAAGGATGTCTTCATTGCTCCCCCTAAACCAGTTCCCTTAGACCTGAACACTTTAGATCCCCTCATTTAGAGACTCTTCCACGTTTATTTCTAATCGTGTTCGTGTGAGTTAGTATGTTATGTGTGTGTGTTGTAGTTTGTTGTCTTTCTAAATTGTTGATGTTTTAATTTTGTAAGCTCATGATTCTTGTCATTCATTATGCACATCAAGTCTCTTGCATCCACATTTGCATCTCATCTTTAAGAACTGCGTAAGGATATTAATACAAAGAATAACCAAAGCAATGCCAGTTATAAACTTACTGTCGATCTCAAGAGACGGTTCAAAGAATTTGATATTAGAGATTTTGTATTGGTTCGGATTAGTCCGGAGCGGTTCCCACAAGGGACCGTTATAAAGTTATATGCTAGAAGCGTTGGACCGTGCAAATAAACAGCAAAAAGATTTAAATAGTATTGCTTATGTGTTAGACCTTCTTGAAGGTTTTAACATTAATCCTATATTAACATCGAAGATCTTGTAACCTTCGAAGGTCCAGAGTGTAACCCTTCTATTCTACAAAATAATGAGCCTTGTGTGAACCCACCTGATGAGATCCCCAGCCTAACTCCACCCCCAAAATTGCCTAATTTACCCAATACAGAGAAGATTGAGACAATACTGAGTGATGAACTCAAATCTCCACTAGAGATGATGGTCAACAAAGGCATCTAGTTCAGTGGGCAGGGAAACCGGAGATGGAGAACACATGGGTCGATCGTGACGAGCTGCAACGAGTGGACCCCGACTTACTAGAGTGGTACGAGAGCTCTATAGGTGCTTACTCGACGGGGTCGAGTTTTCTCCCACCTGGGGAGAATGATGAGGACATCGTCAGATATTTCGACACATGTACCATCAGGAGACGTCAGAGATCAACGGCCACGATCATGAGTTTTATTTTGAGTCATTTTATGTAGTAGTTTATTTGTTTTTTATGTTTTTCCATTTTTTCCCTTATGGGTATTTAGTCGTTATTGTAGCCCGAGGGGCATTTTAGTCTTTTGCTTTCTTGTCATTTTGAGGTCTATTTATATGGCTCTTTTCTTATGTAATAGTTTAGTTTTTGATGAAATGAAATTTACTACTTGTTCTCTTTGTGAGTTCCTCCCTCCAAGATCTCTTAGTGAGTTCGCCGGAGAAGACTAGATCTCTTTGTGAGTTCTAGTTCGCCGGAGAAGATTTGTGAGTTCTAGTTTTCGAATTATCTCATCTTGTGGAAAATCAACGTGGAGACAATCGAGGTTAGTAAATCCGTAGTCGTCGAAGCCTTGAAATATTCATTTCTTCCTTTTTCCCCTTGCTCTTCCCGCCGCCCACGCCAAGCAACTCAAGCCGCAGGCCACCCTGCCTCCATCTTCCGCCGGCCAGCTCAGCCGTCGCCGGCCACCCTCCTGCCGGCCAGCCGTCGGCCTCCAGCCGGCCACCCCTTGGACCCCCATGCCGCCAGCCCCCTCTAGCTCCCCCTTTTGAATTTTGAATTCCCCTCTCTTAATGACTTTCCTAATTAAGCCATATTAATTTGGAAAATTAATTAAGAGGAGTTACACATATTTGAAATTCAAATTCAAATTCCCTCTTACTTTCATTTGAATTTGGGAGTTATGATAATTAATTAAGAGGAGTTACACATGTTTGAAACTCAAATTCAAATTCCCTCTTATTTTCATTTGAATTTGGGAGTTACTTATGATATAATTAATTCTGAAATTAAATGTCAGTTTTATTATGCTTAATTAACTCCTTGTTGTCCCCACTCATTTAAATTCTCAAGCCTTCTCACCACTATACATGGCCGGCCCCTCTCTCCTCTCTCTCCCCCATTAAGTCCCTTTATCCACCTCACCAATCTTCATTAATTGGTATCTCATTATGGATCCAATTAATTAAGATCCCAAACTTGCTTCTCTCCTAATCACCTTAATAACTCCACAAATTCAGCCCAATTCTTCTCCCCATTTCCATCCCTCTCCCTCCTTGGATTAATTTGAAATTCAAATTAAATCCCTCTCCTAAACCACTAAAATCTGAATTTTATTTCAGATTTCTTGCATTTGCCTCGTAGCCCCCACCATAGCCGACTCCCCCCATCTTCTCCTTTTTTGCTTCAACAAGTGGTCGGCTCAAGGGGCTCAAGAAGAGAGTTCTCCACATCCATGGACGGCCGATCCCGACTTCGACCACGGCTTCGTCTTTGAAGATCAAGGAAGAATGGATAAGACGTTGGATGCTCACTAGTCATCCCATGGACTACCCGCCACCGGCTACCACTCCAACGGACTACACTTTTGTGCGCCATTTATCTCCTAGTGGCATCGCTCGGTTGTTCTCAATCTTCCTCCATTAAAAGTGCCACCAACAAGAGAGTGAGTGAGAGACCCAAGGTGAAAAGTTCTATTTGTTAATTGTGGATTATTGTTTCTCCCCATAGCATTACTCTTTAATTCTATGTTGTCAATTTGATATTGTCCCGTTAATCTAGTTATAACTGCATGCCTTACTTAATTTCGAATTGATAATTCTGAAACCCTAACTTGGGTAAGCATTAATTCTATAACTAGCAAAGCTTTAAACTCTTATATTAAAATCCCCAAGCAGTTCTTGTTTTCATCGCATGTTGTTTCACATCATTAGGTCATCCTCTCGCATAGAGGATCAATTGTATCTTGTTATTTTTCTACCGTATCTTTGATTATTGCAATAAAACTATTGTTTTTCTAATTTTCATTGAAGTTTGGAAGAGTTTTCTCGCTATTTTTTCCAAAATTGATAGGATTTATTTGAAATCTTTAAGTATTTCCTAACAATTTTATATAAACAAATGCATATAAAAAGCTTTCTTCTTCTCCATTATCAGTTCTTAGCATATTTTATGTAGATACCCACTTTAAAGTATGTTTCAATTGTTGCGTTAACAAAAAATTTGACAAAAGAATTTCAGAGAAAAATTGGCAGTAAAATGGATACGATCATGTTACTTACATTATCCTGATCAACTTCCTTAATAATATCCTCAATGAACACATCAGTCACGTTGTGTTCTTTACAAGCTTGCTGAAGCTCGTCAACTGTAATGTACCCACTCCCATCCTTGTCAAAGTATGAAAATGCAGCCACCAAATGTTCTTCACGCTCCAGCTTATTGAGGTGTACAGTGGCAGCAATAAACTCCCCATAGTCGATGGTGCCACTATTGTCAACATCCGCCTGAAATAGTTTTTTACCAGTTAATATATAACGTAATATTTTTTTATAATTGAACCTATTTCCTTTAAGTTGCAAAATAACCAAAAAAAATGAAAGAAAAACAATGGATAAAATAAAATAAGAAAAGCCCTGGATATATATCTCAGTTCTCTCATGTACATGTCCAAAACGGTCAAACTAAAGAATTTTAGTTTCTATAGAAATCAAATTTGTGCCGTTCTAAATAAATCCAACACTCCAGAAATTGAAAGGAGTTGAAATTGAACTTTAATGGAAATTATCTTAGGAAAAAAAAAATAATAATAAGTGGAGGTGGACGAACACGAAGAGTTTCACATAACTATAATTTCTATATTTTATCCACATGAAGTTCCACATAATGTCTACTTTTAACGTGTCTTCGTGACAGCAGAAGCGCAATCAATATATTTTCTAGATATCATTAAAGACATCTTTCCATTTATTCTGACGCCATTATTGATAACCATATCATTGGCTGTACAAACCACAAATTCTTTTATTAAAACTATCAACTTACAGCATCCATAAGATCCTGGATTTCTGTATCTTTTAATGTTGAACCATATCTTCTTAAACCAGCCTTCAGCTCATCAAATGTAATTGCTCCACTACTATCTGTGTCCATTGCCAAGAACATTTCTCGCAGTCCAGCAATCTCCTCTTCTGAGAGGCTTTCTGCTATAACCTGGAACGAAACAGAACAACATCTAGTAGACAAAAATTAAATGGTATGATGTGCGTAGGTGACGAAGAATCTAGTCCGTAATGCTAATATGCAATGTCTAAAATAGATATCATACATGAAAACTAGTAAAAAACTGCATATAGCATAAAAATGAAGCATGACGAACATAGACAGTGTGCAGAAGATTGTAGTGCCACAATATTTGCTTGATTCATTTAGAAAAGATGTAAATGTCGCATGAATATCCGCAAAGAAGTAATCAGACTTCTGAAGGCTGCCCAATTTCTGGGGATTCGAGAAGTCTAACAAGACAAGCATCTTGACAGAAATTTTACTCACTCGCAGAGCCATCTTCTTCAATTTGTTCATAGCTGAGAATTGTTTGAGCCGAGCTAGGACAGCAGGATCTAGAGCTTGATCAGGAGCAACTCCATTCTCACATATCCAAGGATGACCTGTATGTAGGAAAAGTTGCAGATAATCTCATTTAGAACCATTCTTTTCTTACAAAATCAAAATTTCAACATGTTCTGGAAACTAAATTAGTTCTTGACTTATAAGGAAATCACTTATTTTATAGAATCAAATTTCATGGTTGAAAACTTTTAAACTATAAAAAGGACAAATTTAGTTAAAAATTTAAGGAAATCTCGACAATGAAGAGAGCCCAGATTTCAATTTGTCATAAACTGAAGAGAGTACATGGACAACATAAGATGCTCATGCATAATTTAGGAGTATTCATTAATGTACAGTTGTCACTAACAATGAAAAAGAATCTATTATTTTGATGCCACAAAGCCCTAAATAAATGCTAGTGTTAATTAACAATGAAATCACGTGGTTTACTAGTAAATGTTAAAACATATATATATATATATATATATATCAAAATCTTTTAATGATTGTAAGATATCAACAAACTTTATATATTTGATTTCAAGCGATTTGAAAATTTCTACACTTCTGAATTACAATTACCTTCTCAAGCAATTGAACTCGTTCATTATGAAAATTTTAAAGCATCTAATTGATGATCAAATGATCATAAGTCTTCAAATGGTGCATGCCACTTCTTTTAATGGTGTCAAAGAGAAAAGATGGTTTTGATCATGTAGTTGAAGAACATAAGAACAAGATATATTCGGATGGAGAATGATAATTCTAATCCTATGAGAAGAAAGGTTTTCTCCTATATATACGATAACATGGTCCACAAAATTTGAAAATATTAATTTGATGTCATCCATGCCTCTCTAAAGCCAAAAAAATTCTTGAATTTAACTTATCTTAAATTTATGATTACAACTGGCTCTCCCACATGTACACTCAAACTAGCATTAAATAATCATAATTAGAACTTGAATTCCAAATTCCTTTCAATTCATGAAAGTTTCTAAGTAGAAGAACTCTAGAAAATCTAAACCTCAACAATAACAACATCAAGCCTTTATCCCACTACGTGGGATCAGCTAAACCTCACTCAATCAAATTTTGAGAGTTTCGGGTTTCAGAATGAAACCCTAGAGTTCACAATCCTATCAGTTCGTTCTATAAGTTTCCAAATAATAAATCCAGATCAAGTTTACATTATAAAAGTTTGATGCCATAACGAAATCTCCACTGATGGTTTTTACAAGAAGCCAAGCTTCTTCAATGGTATCAGATGGGTAAAGGAGAAATCAAATAGTTTCTTTACCATTACCTTTTTATGGAATATCATTAACAAGACAAAAAAACCAAAAGTAAGCAAAATTCACCATTTATTAAATCAGTCAACCTATTTTATCAATTTAAGGAGATAGGAAACATATGGGTTAGTGACAACTGATACTTCTCGAATGAATTATCAAAATCAAACAGGGATGTTTATCAATAATGTCCAAAGAAGCAAGGGAAAAAAACATTGCTTTTCTTATCGTGCAAGCATATAAATTTCAAGGCTCTGGGTTAACACTCCAATCTAATACACCATTTTTCACAAAAAAAAAAGGAAAGAAAGAAAGAAAATTATCTACGTATAGATTTAGTAATAAATGGAGGTTGAAAAAGAGAACTAACAAAGTACTTCATGCGCAGTCAAGCGATCTTTAGGAGAAGGGCAAAGCATTCTTCTGATAAGATCCTTAGCACTGTCGGATATCAAAGGCCAAGGTTCTGAATCAAAATCAACGTGACCCTTCAAAACTGCCTCAAATATTCCTTGTTGTGTTTCTGCAAATAACAGACAATGCCAGCCTCAGTTTCACAAGACCAAAAAGATCGCAATGTAAGAGATGGGAATACGTCAATGTCCCACCAGCCCAAAAAGGCGGTACACCGCTCAACAATATATATAATATAACACCAGCAGTCCACACATCAGCTTCTGGTCCATAGTGCTTGCAGAGAACCTCAGGAGCTACATAGTATGGGCTTCCAACTACATCCTTAAAGACCTGACCTGCAGTAGCAAGATGCAAATCAGAATACATTCAGTTCTAGTAATAGCCTCTCATTTAGGGCAAATTATTAGGTGCAGACACCGAACAAAGAGAATCATTCGAATTTCTCTCTGTCTACAGTAAAAGCGTAGTCAAAGCCCAGCTGCTGCTATAGTAACTGCGTTTTGACTGCGCTTTTACTGTAGATGATTCTCTCTGTCCGGTGTCTGAACCTAAGCACACTGACTTGAAAATAAAGATGGCATATTACAGTGCTTCTAATAAAGCCTTGAATGTTAGTTCTGAACATTCCAAGTAACAATCACTAAACATAAGAGAACCCATTTAATGAAGTTTTGTAAGATCAATTCACAATCTAAAATGCGGGAGGGTCAAATTTAATTTGGGAGATGCCACTAAATGTTGGAGGAAAAAAAACTTAAGATCCTTTTTTTTTTTTTTTCTTTTTTAGTTTTAAAAAGACTTCTACCTGGCTTGAAGAACACGGAAAGTCCAAAATCAATGGCCTTCAGAGACAGATCATCATCCTTATTGGCAAGCAAGAAATTTTCAGGCTTAAGGTCCCTGTGCATGACCCCAAGAGAGTGGCAGGCCTCAACAACTCCGACAATAATCTTGGTGAGCTCAGCAGCCTTTCTCTCGCTGTAATGCCCCCTATGAATTATCCGATCGAAAAGCTCCCCTCCTGCACAGACTTCCATGACGATGTGCACGTAGAGGGTATCCTCGTACGCGCCCTTTATCTTGACCACGTTCTTGTGGCCGGAAAGATGGTGCATTATCTGGATCTCCCGTCGCACGTCCTCCATGTCCTCCTTCGTGATCAACTTCCTCTTGGAGATCGACTTGCAAGCGAACTCTGTTCCTGTGGCAATCTCAGTGCACAAATACGTCGTCCCGAACTGCCCCTGCCCCAGCTTCGGACCTAGAGTGTAGAGATCACGGATATTAGCGGTCCTGTGTCCGAGCACCGAGTTCGGCGGCAGTTCCATACCCCACTTCATGACAGCGCTTTCCTGCACCGTCGCCGCGCAATGCCCGCCGCCGTTATAGACCTCTTGCTGCACTTTCTCCGCTTGCTTCGCCGCCTCTTCTGGGTGCTGGTCGGAGGAAGACGAAGAGATGGTGTCACTGCGGGAGGAAGACTTCCTCTTAGATCCCGCCGCCTCCCCTAATCTTTTGAAGTACTTACCCCCAATTGATCCCCGGCACGTATTACCCATGAAACTATCGCATGGATCCTCGGACCAGACAACAGTGGGATAAAAAACCTAACCCCAATCAAGAAAACGACTCAACAGCCTCAAAATTCTGCGAACAGGAATCTCCCAAATCTAGGTTTCGCTGCGCAATCGGTGCAAAAACTATGCCGGAGACAGTGGGAGGATCAAGTTGAGATGGTGTGCAATCCTGGCTGGACCTGTAAGAAGAGGAAGCAGTAGGTAAGGGCTGATAATTTACAGAAAAATAATAGTTTTAAAGATTATTCCATTAGACTTACAGCTGCGAATAAGACGGGAAGCAGGTGGAAGAAGAAGAAGATCCTTCGACTGAGCTCAGAATGCGCCCATTTGTTCGCGAAGTATCAAACATAAATTAACTGCGTGTAGTGAGTGGTTGTGGGACCCATTCGGCTAGGCGGCTACGCAACGGATATACCTTCCAAGGATTCTCTTTTGAAGATTGCCGTTGCTTGTTCCCGTTTTGGAGGTTATATATCTATACTACTATATAAAAGTGGCTTGGGACTTCACCCATATTAAATATTGATCGTTCATCTATAAATTTTAATTTAATCTACAACGTCCATCATTGACTCTTCAAATTTTATTATTTATCATATAAATGTTTATTTAACTGATTTTTTCTAAGAGCGTTTCAATTCTTCTGCCATAAATACTTAATTATACATTGACTTAATTTATTTATTAGATTCCGTTTCACTTATTTAATTTATCAATTCTTCTAAACGTTTTAACGAAACGCCCTCGTCATTATGATTCAAACGCTTACAGAAGTCGGAGGACTGTGAAACGACGGTCATGCCGAATCGTTTCCCCCATCCATTGCAATCGACTAGCATAATCAGAATTAATTGCAAGCCACTCTAATAAATTTTCAACAATGATCTTCTAGGCATTCTCAGACATCTCTGCCTCAGTTTGGGCTTAGCGTGAAGAAGAGTTTTGAACATGCACTAAAGAAACTTCTTTGCCTATTGTTCCTATTAGATCGGAACGCATGACTGGAGCTCGCCAGAAGGGTAAGCATTTTTTTTTTCTTCTTGAATGCTTCTTCGGCTAAATCCTGTAAATTCTTCCGTTAATCTTTCGCATCCACCGTCGTTCCTTCTCAGACTTTGTGTGCTTAAAAAGGAGAAGAGTTTTAAAAGAGTTGAGAAAAAATCTTCTTATCCTTCTTCTACCACATTGTTGGATGTTCATGTCATATTAGAAGTCACGATGGGAATCACTAAAGAATCTTATTCGCTACATTGTTCATTTCGGATCTAAAGTACGATTGGAGCTCCCTCTAAGGTAACGATCTTTATTCTACTGCGCTCTTTTTTGTCTATCATATTTATATATTTGTTTGGTGTTTATCTCTTAAATCTCCTACCCTCAACGCTTCACATCCATTGTCGTTCCAAATTCAGACGTCCCATCCCGCAGCTAGCCGCCATCAACAATCATTCGACCATCACATGAAACAGTGGGCTAATAATGAAGTTAGGGCCAAATCCAAGTTTTGGTAGGACACTTACATCCTAACGAACATTCCCTTTGGTTACTCAATGGCAATCAAGTATTCCCTTCCGCGCTCCTCTTCTACTTTTTCCCTGATCAAACTTCACAATTCCAATTTCTATGTGTCAGTTGTTGCAATTTGATGTGGGTTTTATTATTATTCAACGAAGAGATGAAGGAGACCATCACAACGACAGATTTGGGTATCAGCTCGTGGTATGTTAAATGTTAATTTGTTCTTTTACCCAAAATAATGCAAATATGAGTTTTTTGTTTTTTTTTTTGTTTTTTGTTTTGTGTGTTTTGGACGATATATGGGAAATGTTGTCAGAAAGGCTATTTTTTTAATGCTATGGTATTGCTTCATCTAAGTGTTCTTGGTAGACATAATTCATTTTACTCCCTTGATCTGATGTAGTAAAGTTAATAGACGTAATTCATTTTATTTCTTTGATTTGATTCTTTATTATTTAATACTAAAGTAAAATTTGCATTATTTTTCCGTCTTATCTAATTTTAAAATTAAAAATTTTTCAATCAACTATTTCTGATATAAAATATACTAGCATTTAGTATATAATTTATCATTTTACTATTTCTGATATCAAAAATTTTTATTATATAATTGATCATTTCATATAACAAGTCTAACAAAAAATCAAATAAATAAAGCCGCCGATACTGGTCAAAATTCGGATGAAAAAGACAGAGTTTTTTTAGTATTGATAATTTGTGCCAAAAAAAAAAACCTAGCTCCACCACTGGGTGGAAGGGATCAGCATGCGTTGTTAAGGAAACAGATTTTTGCACGTTTAAGAGAAATTTGGCTTAAAGAGCTTCATCAGTTAGCTTGATTTTTCATATAAAGATGCTTTTAAAACAAGGCATTTTTAAGTGTCAGGTGTAATTTTTTTTTTAATGATTTTATCCTTGATGCTTTTGAGCTTTTCTAGCTCTTGGGTTAGGCTGTTTTTTTTTTTTTTTGTGCCCTTTAAGAGCAATCTTTTTTAAAGCAATTTCAGTGAAAATTGATTTGATTCAAATAATCATGTGTATATTCAATTATATTTCTCTTATTTTTTTGTTATTAATGTTGTTTCATAGTTTGGACTTTGTTTTCACATGTTTATAATTACTTTCTTCATAGAGTAATAGAGTTATTTTGAATTATTTGTGGAGCTATATGGTCTTTTGCTATTTTTGTGATCCTTTGTTTATATCCTTTATGTAGTATAGCATTCCACCTTTCATCATCATTTCCCGCCATTTTGTGCTTTTGGTTTCATTTTCCTATGTTCAATTCTCTCACTTTTGACAAAGAAGTTGACGAAGAAGATGAGAACGTACAACACAACTGTCCATTCCCCATTAGGTATTTCCTTATTTGCAACCTTGATTCTAAAGGTTATTACGTAATCTGCTTCCCTATTCATCATAATTTGTTATCCTGATTGATTCTTCTATGGTACTACTTTTTTTTTTATTCTTCTATGGCCGGTACTCTCGCAGCACCAGAGATGCTCTTATGTGATCGCTGATTTGGGTTAAGGGTAACCGCATGAGAAATAAGACAAATCAAGGAAAACCAAAATCAAAGTATTATGATGTACGTTACAACAACATTCTTTATTTTGTAATATTTCAATGGTATTGAATAAGTATGAATTATATATCTTTTTCTATTGATTCTTATTAATGTGATGTATGAGAAGGGAATACATAAGAAAGATGATGCATTCATTACTCAATTTTAGGATCTATAACACACATTGTAAAACTCATATGCTTGAAATCCATTGAGTTTGGCGATTTGTACTTTATCCTTTTTTAATTCTATTATTATGTCTTCTTGTATTTTGTTAAAAGCTCATTTATATGTGAAAGATTTATCTTATAAACTTTTTTTTGTCTATCTTAATTCAATTTACATGAGTTTTGACTGGTTGTTTGCTAATTGTTAGTCTTTCTTATAGTGATCATTCAATATTGTTTGTCTGATAAATTTTAGCTCTTATAGGTATTGCTCTATTATAGGCTTATTTTTTTATTTTAAGTAACTAATTCAGTTATATGAAGAATGTCATATTAATGTCAATAAAATACAAACCCCTCACAATAAAAATAAGGCTATTTTTTGTTTTAATCGAACTTTTTCAATATATTTCAAAAATAATATCAATATATATATATATATATATATATATATATATATATATATATATATATATATATATATATATATATATATATATATATATATATATAATTGATTATACATAAATCATCTATATATATGCAAATATTGTATTTAATATTAATATAGAATTTAATATCATTGATAAAGCATGTCATAAATTATTTTATTTTAATTTTTATTACATAATTTTATTTTTCTTAATTTTATTCACGTGCATCATGTGCACTTTCATTTATAATAGATTATTAAGTTTACACACTTCAAACTATTGTTTGTGAAGACTAATACAAGTTTATATGCATATTGATTGTGTATAAATTATAAACAAATATATATAAATATTACATGTAATATTCATAAATACTTAAATATTAATCATATATCATGTCATAAAGTAATTTTATATTGGATCTATATATGTTTTATTTGAAAAAAAAAATTATTCACGTGCACCTTGTGCACGTGCATTTTTCGGATTTTCAAAATATATATAAAGTCTTCTTATTTTAGTGATGCATCTGAATCATACCATACAAATAAAAGGATGATCTTATAGGATGACAATATATGATCATTTTTTCCTTTTATAATATTTCCAT
This sequence comes from Dendrobium huoshanense, assembly GCA_016618105.1. NCBI lineage: Eukaryota > Viridiplantae > Streptophyta > Magnoliopsida > Asparagales > Orchidaceae > Dendrobium > Dendrobium huoshanense. The sequence goes on along the minus strand of CM028353.1, from coordinate 33,167,332 downwards.
TTTCATATACATATTTGCAATACAAATATTGTATTTTTTTCCTTTTTTCTTCATTTAACAACTGCTATATTTCGTGACTGATTATAGTTTTATGATTGTTGTGACGCTGAAGCTATTTTTATTATATAGTTGATTAAAGGTTTACTTTACCTTCATTCTTTTGTAATTGCTTCAAACATTTGAAAATTGATAAATGATCCGAGGTTATGCGTCGAACCTGATTAACTTTATTAATTCCTTTAACTATTTATAAGAGCACATTTTGGTTGCGATTTTTTCACTCCTTAAAAATTTTTTTTTTTTTGAAGAGGAAATTTATTAACCTTTTTAGGAAAGATAAATGAAATAAATTGAATTTATATTATAAACCCCAAATGGATGTTATTATGTATATAATTTCTTATTTTAATTTATCTTAATTCAAGTATAATAGAATTATAAATAATTTATATTTATACAAATTTTTATCTTAATAATGATAATATAATTAAAATATTATAATATGAATTTTTATTTTTAAATTTTTTGTAACGTGCATTTAATGCACGGGCATTTTTACTAGTATATTTATATGCGGACTAAAATATACGTGGCGGCCATAAAGTTAAGAAATTTTAGTCATAGCATTTTACGGATATCTAGCACATAAACAGAGAAGAAATAATAACACAAGAATTTTTATGTGGAAATCCTGAAAGGGAAAAAATCAAGGAGTCTCGCCCAGTTGAAATAATTTCACTAATGTTTTGTTTGAAATACAATAGTCTGACTTGATGCGGTCTAGTATTCTATCCGCATAACTACCTGCCAGTAGCATGGCCACTATCTTTTACCTTTTGCCTTTTTACACGTTTCTTCTGCTCTTTTGACTAGTTTTAGCCAGCTCAGCTTTTGGCATATATAGCCTTATTTGGGAGCACTTCACGAGATAGAGAAAAATATACTACAACTTATTTCCCCAAATCACTGTTCCATTTCATTTCGTTTTATCTGTTTCTTGCAGGTAATTCCTTCGGACGCCGGCTCCAGACGTCGCCTCCTCGATCGCACGGGTGAGTCTGTCAGTTGGTATCAGAGCCAGTCTCGGAGCGATGGCTGCGGAAACTTCATGAAAAGCTTCCGACGACGATCGAAGCTTGGACGCCGTGTGGGCAGCGCAAGCTGGCTTCGCACGGCAACTCACTGAACTAAGAACGGAGTTCACTCGATTCTCCGCTGAACTGCGTAATGAACTACTGGATCTGAAGACTGCTATCCGTCCACCACAACCAGCCAATGTCCAGATTCTTCGGCCACAGACGGAACAGGTACGGGCTCCGTTAGGCACAATGGGACCTCATCGTTTAGCCAGGGCGGCATACACTGAACTTACCGATTCCGATGAAGAAATCGGCATTCGTCCGAGACCAGATTTGAACGGTTCCGGAGACGATGGTCCGCCCCATTTTTACGACCGAACTCGACATCGAGGGCATTATCAAGGTAATCCCGGCGAATTTCGTATCAAATTAGATATACCATTCTTTGATGGCAGATTACACATCGAGGACTATCTAGACTGGGAACGCGCTGTCGAGTCCTTCTTTGATTACATGGACATTGCTCCTGAAAAGCAAGTTAAATACGTCGCCTGTCGCCTGAAAGGCGGGGCTGGTGCTTGGTGGCAACAGTTACTCCAGACTCGTCTCCGCGAGGGTCGCGGACCAATTCGCAGTTGGCCGCGCATGAAGCAACTCCTCCGGAGCCATTTCTTGCCCACGGATTATGAGCAAATGCTCTATCTACAGTATCAACAATGCACTCAGGGCCAACGATCTGTGAGCGACTATACTGAGGAATTCTACCGCTTGAGTGCTAGAAACAATCTCCACGAGTCCGAAAGTCAGTTAGTCGCTCGTTACACAGGCGGTCTACGGGAGTCTATACAGGAGAAACTAGAACTCAATTCCGTGTGGACTTTGAGTCAGGCAATGAATTTCGCCTTGAAGGCTGAGACGCAATTCTCACGGCATTCCCGCAGCCAGTCGTTCAGGAAGAATTATGGGGAATCTCAGGCTGAGGTATCCAGGGGACAAATATCCGGAGCTCGATTTCCTCATATTCCTCGCACATCCCCCACAATTACCTCTCCTCAAGGATCGGGACCAACTGCTACTGACAATCGAAATCAACCCAAGGCACCTCTACCAGTTAAAGAGAATCCTTACAGCATACCCACTACATTGAAATGCTTCAGGTGTTTTCAGCCTGGACACAAGTCCAACGAGTGTCCAAACCGGCAACGCATACAGCTTATGGATGGGGAACACCAGACAGCCGAGGAAGATTCCTTCCCAGATCCGGATAACGAGTTCGAGGATGTTCATGGAGATGAGGGAGAACCAGTCGTCTGCGTTTTGCAACGATTATTGCTAGCTCCCCGAACGAATACTCAATCGCAGCGGAATGCCCTGTTCAAGACACACTGCACCATTCAAGGAAGGGTATGCGAGGTCCTAATCGACAGCGGATGCACCGAGAATGTTATATCCAAATCCGTGGTTCAAGCTCTTCAATTGAAAACAACTAGCAATCCACACCCGTATAAAGTGAGTTGGATTAAGAAAGGCACCGAGGTCACAGTGAATGATATGTGCCGTGTTAATTTTTCCATCGGTCGTCATTACGCTTGTGAGATCCTCTGCGACGTGATAGATATGGATATATGCCACCTTATCCTTGGGAGGCCGTGGCAATATGATATGGATGCCATCTATAATTGCCGACATAATGTGTATACTATCGACTGGAAAGAAAAAAAAGCTGAGGCTCTGCCCTCAGAATACAACATCTGTGAATGGCACACCGAACACCAATGCGGCGTATGTTGTTTCTGGTAAACTGCTGCTACAATCTCGTCTAGACCACGAGAACATCATTGCCCTGGTAGTAGCAGATAGTCATAATTGTTCGGCTCCGATAGTCCTTCCCACGGAGATTCAAGAGCTACTTTCCAAATTCGCAGATGTATTACCTGCTGAGTTACCGCCTGGTCTCCCACCGATGCGTTTCATACAACACCAGATTGAGTTCATTCCCGGCGCTACCTTGCCAAATATTCCACATTATCGCATGAGTCCCAAGGAGTACTCCATCTTGCAAGGAATTATTGAAGATCTGCTTGGTAAGAAAATGATCCAGCACAGCCTGAGCCCCTGTGCCGTGCCAGCGTTGATTGTACCCAAGAAAGACGGCCAATGGCGTCTGTGCATTGACAGTCGCGCCATTAATAAAATCACTGTGAAGTATCGCTTTCCTGTTCCTCGAGTCTCCGATTTGCTAGATCGACTGGCCGGAGCCTCTGTCTTCTCTAAGTTAGATCTCCACAGTGGCTATCACCAGATTCGCATTCGTCCCGGAGACGAATGGAAAACCGCCTTTAAGACGCGAGACGGTCTCTACGAGTGGAAGGTAATGCCCTTTGGGCTCTGCAATGCACCTTCCACATTCATGCGATTAATGCAGGAGGTGCTACAACCATTCTTGGGAAAAACTTGCGTAGCCTACTTTGACGATATTCTTGTTTATAGTGTTAATCTTTCAGACCATGTCAAGCATCTCTCAGACATCCTGCAGTTGCTTCAGCGGCATCAACTGTATTTAAACCCGCAGAAGTGCGAGTTCGCGTCGACCAGTGTCCACTTCCTGGGCTTCATTTTGTCCGTCAAAGGCGTAGAGGTAGATCCCCGCAAAGTTCAGTCCATTCGTGAATGGCCTATTCCCAAGACACTGTTCGACGTCCGAAGCTTCCATGGCTTGGCAAACTTCTATAGGCGGTTCATCCGTGGATTCAACATTATAGTATCCCCACTTACAGATTGCCTAAAGGCAGGCAGCTTAATCTGGTCCACGGAGCAGCAGCGCAGCTTCGACACCATCAAGGATGCACTCTGTTCAGCGCCCGTCCTGGTCCTGCCCAACTTCGAGAAGCCATTTCACGTCGACACCGATGCCTCTTCTATAGGAATCGGCGCTGTACTTTCACAAGAATCCAGGCCAATCGAGTTTTTCAGCGAAAAACTCAGCTCCGCGCGGCAGAAATGGTCAGCATACGAGCAGGAGCTCTATGCTGTTGTGAGGGCATTAAAACAGTGGGAACACTACCTCCTCCATCAAGACTTCGTCTTATGCAGCGATAATCAAGCCCTTTAATACATTAACAATAAAAAGAACGTGAGTAGGATGCATGCCCGCTGGATTGTATTTCTACAAAAATTCACTTTCGTGCTGCAACACAAAGCGGGCAAACTCAATCGAGTAGCCGATGCACTTAGCCGGAGGGCTGCCATGTTGACCATGTTACAAACAGAGATAACAGGCCTTGAAGAATTGAAATCTCTGTATGCCACGGATGAAGACTTCGCGCAGCCCTGGGATCAATGCCAATCCGGTCAGCCATCCAGTGACTACAACATCCGCCACGGCTTCTTATTTAAATCAAATTGCCTCTGCATACCACAATCGTCTTGGCGACCCTTCCTCATCAAAGAAATACATTGTGGAAATCTGGCTGCACACGTCGGCCGAGACAAAACTTTAGCTCAGCTGCAAGTAAGATTCTACTGGCCTCATTTGGCCCGTGATGTATCCAGATTTGTGGAAAGATGTTCGGTCTGTCAGACTTATAAGGGCACTGCGCAGAACACGGGGTTATATTTACCCCTTCCCACACCAGACTCGATTTGGGAAGATTTGAGTCTTGATTTCATCTTGGGTCTTCCTCGAACCAAGACCGGTGCAGATTCCATTATGGTAGTGGTGGATAGGTTTTCCAAGATGGCGCACTTCATCCTCTGTAAAAAGACATTCGATGCCGTCCATATAGCCAAGCTTTTCTTTAAAGAAATTGTCCGCCTGCACGGAGTACCCCGGAGCCTCACCTCAGATCGTGACGTTAAGTTCATTAGCCACTTTTGGCGTGATCTGTGGAAGCGTCTCCATACCGAACTTAATCTCAGCTCCGCTTATCACCCACAAACCGACGGCCAGACTGAAGTAGTAAATCGGACCCTTGGCAACATGCTACGTTGCCTGGTTCAAGAACATCCGAAGAAATGGGAGGAATTACTCAGCCAAGCCGAGTTTGCCTTCAACTCCATGCCCAATCGCTCCACAGGCCATTGCCCCTTCAGCATTGTGTACACCAAGATGCCTAATCAGGTCGTTGACGTCGCCATACTCCCTAAGTGTCGCAGCACAGCCGCAGCCCAATCCGCTGACCAATTCAAGGAGATCGTGGAGAGAGTTCACACAAAACTGACTGAGTCAAACCGTCTCTATAAGCAACAAGCTGACGCATATAGGCGTTTTAAGAGCTTCAACCCCGGCGACCTGGTCATGTTGCGACTTAGAAGAGAACGTTTTCCTGTGGGGACATATAGCAAGCTCAGTCCGCAGAAAATATGACCCTTCCCTGTACTCAAGAAGATCAACGACAACGCCTATGTTATCGATTTACCAGCAGATATGCAGACTTCCTCCACTTTCAATGTCTCCGACATACACGCATATCATCCACCCGATGACGCCAACACCATTTTAACCTCACCGGAGGCGAGTTCTTCTGAAGATGGGGAGACTGATGCGGTCTAGTATTCTATCCGCATAACTACCTGCCAGTAGCATGGCCACTATCTTTTACCTTTTGCCTTTTTACACGTTTCTTCTGCTCTTTTGACTAGTTTTAGCCAGCTCAGCTTTTGGCATATATAGCCTTATTTGGGAGCACTTCAGGAGATAGAGAAAAATATACTACAACTTATTTCCCCAAATCACTGTTCCATTGCATTTCATTTTATCTGTTTCTTGCAGGTAATTCCTTCGGACGCCGGCTCCAGACGTCGCCTCCTCGATTGCACGGGTGAGTCCGTCATGACTCGTCCACAAAGTTAGGATGATCAGATTGCAATGAATCTCTTCTAAGTTGAGATTCAATTACAAAGTTGAGCAGAGTTCCGACGTCACTAAGGAGATTTGGCAGAATTCAGGAGTCGTCCAAAAGTTGGACTGAATTCCCGCGTCACTAAGGCGGCGGGAAGAACTCTGGCGGTGAGGAGGAGTTATTCCCTCATATCATTCTCTTCTCTCTTCTCTTCTTCTTGCTTCTTCTTGCTTCGGGGTCCCCTCTCATGGGAAATGAGGGGTCTATTTATAGATTTTCTGGAGTGGCATAGCTTGTAAATAGGTGTGAGATCAGGGGCAAATAGGGAGTGGTCGAATGGACGGTTGATATAGAATCTCTTGATCGTGCACCGTTCGTCAAAAACTTGAAGGTCTTATTGATGTCGGAATTCAGCAAACTTGGGCTCATTGGATTTGTCTCGTCGAGCCGTTCGATTCAACTATAAGCTCGTTAAAATCGGAGACCGTTTGGTAACTCAAATTGCGGTATGAACTTTCCAATAGCACTTCGGGTGCTTGATTTGGGCTTATTGGGCCTCGGATTGAGTTGAATTTGGTGTCGTTGGGTTCGTATTTTTGAGACGCTCAGTTCGCCTATAAGTTTACTGAAATCGGAGTTCAGGTGATCCCGGATTTAATTTTTGAAATTTCCGGGTTGATTTTGCCTCGAGATTCGTGCTCGATCAAGATAATTTTTTTTTGATGATATATATATATATATATATATATATATATATATATATATATATATATATATATATATATATATATATATATATATATATATATATATATATATATATATATATATATATATATAATTTAAAAGAAGAGTTTTTGAAGACAATTAGAGTTTTGGTAGGGAAAGCTCGAAAAAAAAAAAAAAAAACTGAGCATGGTCCAATTAAAATATTTTCAATAGTATGTGTCATTGGTTATAAATGAGGCATTCCTTATAATTATGGAGTTTGTTGATACAATATAGTAGACATATATTATGTATAATGAATTTTGTGATTGAAGTTCAAAAAATCTTCTTGCATAGAAGCTTTATTCTTTAACTTTTGTGGACATCTAAGATAAATGACTTTGACTTTTTGAGTAGGTTCAGATCATCTTGAATCTATTGATTTAGAGTTTTGGCTACCAACTAAGAGGTCTTGGGTTCAAAGCTTGCATATGTAATGTGTGTGTGAGTTTGTCTTATTTGACCTAAAAGTCTAAAAAAAAAAAAAAACTTGTTTGAGTAGAATTAAACTTGCATGACAAGAGAATTCGAGTGAGACCCTGCAGTATTATGAGTGTTGCACTTGTTAATCATTGTAAGGTGTAGTACCCCTGATACTTGATTAATTGCAAATATTCATTTAATTAACAAAGGTGGGACATGTTCTCACAAACAATGACAAACTATTATGTGCTAGAGATTGCATTGGTGGAAACTCACCTTATCTTTAGATGTTTATCCATAGATAATCTAACAAATTAAGGCTTCGTTTGGGACGGCTCTTTTATTGCTTCTTGAAGCAGCTTTTTAGTATAAAAATTAAAATTTTTGTACCAGAAAGCTACTTCAAGAAGCAGTAAAAAAGCCGTCCCAAACAAAGCCTAAAAGAATTAGGAACATAAGATTTTTATATGAGAAATTTTGAAGGAAAAATTCGAGGGTCCTAACCTAATTAAAAAAATTTAATCTCTTATATTATAAATATGATGGACTTCTCTTGCACAAAATTAAAGTCATTTATACAATATAAAAACTTTAACTACATAGAAAAATTTTTGCGTTAACATGGATGACAATGAAGGATGATCATCACAATTCATTTCCATTACGAAAGGGGATTAAATAGCTTAGAGTTTATCCAGAACTATAGATGATCAGACAATTTTTTTTTTTTTGAAAAAGATGTGATGTCAAATAACGTGAAATAAGCAATGAAGGGGGTAAGAAAAATCTTGTACTTGAAAGAAGAGAGGATTATATAAGCTAAAGTAGATAATAAAAGAAGGAAGAATCACTTCTCCCTTTAGCCTTTAGAAAAAGGGACTATATCACCTTAAGTCAATGGAGAATAGAAGCAAAATAAGCTTTAGCTTGAAAGGAGGGACAATTCTACCTAAATTCAACTATCACTATTCTAAAGAGAGGAAGGGGTTATTAGACCTAAAGCAGATAGTGGGGAGGGGAAGAATTGTCCCATCCTTTAAAAGAAGAGAGAGGGGGTGTTGTTATATGTATGGGTGTCAATTCGAGTTAACGGGTCGGATTCGGGTCCAATCCGAATTGACCTAAGCGTAAACGGTTTGATTTGAATCCGACCCGTTTAGTTAAATGGGTCAAAATTTCAAACCCGGACTCGACCCGAACGGGTTTCTGATTTGACCTGACCGTACCCGTGGACCCAAACATTTGCCATCATTCCATGGGCGCAATCGATGAGTCATGGAGGTGACGGAGTTCGGAGTCGCGGAGGTCGGGTGCAATCGAGACGCCTAGGACTCACAAAGATGCAAAGGCGGGGCGAAGTGCAGATGAGGAGTCCTGGAGGTTGGAGGCAACTTGAGAGTGGCGGACAGGCGGAGACGCGGAGGCGGGGCGGACTCGAGAGTGGCGATGCAACGCCGGACCTGGGGCTGGCGGTCGGGGCCGCTGCTGGCTGGCATGTGGCGGTCCGGGATAGATCAGCGCGAGATTCTGGTTAGCCGGGTCAACTCCGGGTTGTCAGGTCAACCTGAACTCGGACCCGACCCATTTCACAAATAGGTTGATCCGAACTCAATTTTTTTTTTGTCGAGTTTCAAACCGTGTCAATTTTTGACACCCTTAGTTGTATGACCCAAATTCGATGGTGAGGGAAGATCCATAATAAATGAACTGCCCATTGGAATTCCAAATCTTTAGCCAAAGCTCCAAAAATTTTTATGATTTGGATGATCAAAATGCTTTAAAATATAAGAGTATGGATATTAAATTATTTTAAAAAAAATATTGTGACTTTTTGTCAATATTGAACAAAAATGCCATTTATTTTTATTAAAAAACACATAAACTACATTATGTCCTCCCATGAAAAGGGACTCCTAAGCCTAAGGAGAAAAGAGAGAGATCAGAGATTGCTCTTGCCTCTTTGCCTCCTCGACCACCGCTTGAAATTTCGTCAGACCACCACATGAGGCCCCGAGCTCCGCCGGACCACCACTTAAGTCCCTGAGCTCCGTCGAACCATCACTTGATGTGACGCCCCAGGCATCCATAGTGAAAGGATTCGTCGACATTCTGATCGAACTCCATTCCAGTTGCCTTGCTCGGACCTGAAATTGTTAACCACATATAATGAGCTTAAATAGCCCAGCAGGTCACCAAAGCCTACAACTGAAATCAAAGCACGGTACTGCTATCAATATGCATGTCAGTCAATCAAATCCATAACAGTCAATGGTCAATGAGTCTATGCAGCGGAAATCAAATCAGTAGTCAATGCAGTACGGAAATCAATAGTCGATGAAATCAATGGTCGATGAAATCAAGTCTATACAGCGGCAGGCGAATCGATAAATCCACTCAATCAATACATGTCAATCTCGAAGAAATCCGTACACAGTTGAAAATCAATCGATCCATCAAATCAGTCAATCCGTCCGTCAAATCAATCCGTCAAATCAAATCTATACTATCAAGTCGATAAAATCAATAGGAAAAGCAATACGATAAATCAACAGTAGCAAGTCAAATCAATGCTGAATCAATAGTATCAATGAGTCTGTGAATCTATGCCGTCCATATCCATATCAATGTCAATAATCAATAATCAATAGTATCAATGCTCAATGATCAATCAATGAAATCAATGAATCCGTACGATAGTAAATCAATTCGATAAATCCAATCAATATCAATAAATCAATCAAAAATCAATAAATCGATGCATATCAGGAAATCCATACAATGGTCTTACTTGACAAGCACAAACACTAGCTATGATCAACCAGATTAACTGGCTATTATCAATAGTGCTGTTGTAGAATCCATATTGCTGTTGTAGATATCCGCACGTTGGTTCTATCAAGAAGAGTCGTCACTCTTTTGCCCGTCGGCCGCCCGTCGGCATATAAAACTCCTTATAACTCCCAATCGTTATATCGATGATCTATGGTCTATGATTTAAAGGAAAGCCCGTCGGCCCACCATCCTGTACAGGTCAATATCAATCTCCAACCAACGTTGAACCAGGTTCCCACTTGTCTTTCAGTATCAATCAATTCAATCAATAGTCAATGCAATAATCGATGCAATAAGCAATATTAAAGAAATCTAGAATAATCATATCAATAATCATATGCATATCAATTCAATCTATTAATTTCAGAAAAATCAGAAATCGTACGAAATTCGGCAGCGTAACGGCAGTCTATCAAATTTACACAAAAATCCTACAAAATCACAATTCACCAAATTACAATAGAATGTTCACGACAATAATATAAGACTATTATTCTACTGAATCAATATCAAATAACATCTTGATATTTTTCTATTTAATTAAAATCGCGTAGAACCAATTCCGACCGGTAAAATCATCGTAGAAAATACTCAAATCGTGTACAATGTTCATATCTATAACATATTAAAAGTTGTGCGGTGAAAGTTGTGTCAATACAAAATCGGGTCCAAAATTCGACTAAGAAAACACAAAACAGTGCACAACTCGATCAAAAATCAATATCTTCGAAAACAGAAATAGGATTCGGAGTCCTTACTGCGAGATAAACAAATCCTCCAACTGCGTCGTCGGACGAAAAGCGCTCCGCGGGCTCCAAAACTAAGCTTTCCTCTTCTCTTTCCTTCTCTTTCTCTCTCCTTCCTTCTCTCTCTCTCTCTCTTCAAAAAATGAAATCCAAAATATCTCGAATCCGATATTTATTAACACTGATCATCCCGGACGATCCAAAATTCGTCCTGGTACGATGTGTTCTCTGGACAAATTTCGTACAGACGAAATTAAAATTCATCTCGGGCGACTTGCTCTCTGGACAGATTTCGTACAGACGGATCATCCCGACACTCCAGGTTCGTACAGACGAAAATGACAGATTTCTTCACAAATTTCTTCAGTTCGTCCAGTACTAAATCTAGTTCGTACAGACGATCGTACAGACGAACTGCACTAAAAAAATCAGCTTTTTTAAGGGTTTTACACTTGATGCCCTGAGTTCTGCCGGACCCCCACCGGACTCCCTGAGCTCCGTCGGACCACCACCTAAGGCATAGACTTTCTTTGGTCCACCACGTAAGGCCCGAACTTTCGTCAGACCACCACCTGAGACCTAGAGTTCTGCTAGACCACCACATGAGACCTGAACTTCTGTCGAACCACCACCTGAGGCCCGGACTTCTATCAGACCACCACCTAAGGCCCAATGTTCTATCGGACCACCACCAAATGCCCGAACTTCTACTGAACCACCACCTGAGACCTGGATTTCTGCCGCACCACCACCTGAGGTCCGAAGTTCCACCGCGAGGCTACCAATTAATGCCCAAATTTTAAAGTAGCACCGGACTTCTACCAGTCCACCAAGTGACGTTGGACTTTCATACCCGTTTGTCTTTAGATTTCAACTGTTCGGTTGACATTTGCAATTTGATCGCTCTCAAGGACGAGTCAGCCAACTATAATCTACATGAATTCTAGTGAAATCATTTTCAACTGGGTCAGTGTGACATCCCAGGCATCCATAGTGAAAGGATTCGTCGACAGTCTTGATCAACCATCACTTCCTGCTCCCTTGCTCTGACCTAAAATTGTTAACCACATATAATGAGCTTCAAAAAATCCAGCAAGTCACCAAAAACTTACAACTAAAATCAAAGAACGGTATTGAAATAATATGCATGTCAATCAGTCAAATCCATAACATTCACTTGCACATGATCATTGAATCTATGCCGATACAAAAATCAGTAATCAATGCATAACAAAAATCAATAATCAATGCATAAACAATAGAATCCTAAATCATCAGTAATAGAATCAGTGAATAGTAGAAAATCCCATAAAGCTCAATAAATCAGTATGTGCATCAATATCTACAGTAGTCGTCTTATCTATCACATCAGTCTAATCAATGGAGCAGAATAGTATCAAAACATACACTTGCAATTCCATTTATTCAATATCACTTGCTCAATAAATCATATGCAATCCAGTAATCGATATCACGTGTTTAACGTCAGTACAGTGAATCAGTAGTAGCAGCGTATGTATCAATATCAGTAACAATCCTGTGATGACATGAACGATTATGTTATAACAGTGAAATCGTGTAGTAACAGCAAATCCGTACAGTAACGATAAATCCTCAGTAAACGATTCACAGTAAAAGAATCAGTACTAGTAAATCCGTCAAATTAAATATGATTAACATCACCCAATCATATCAATAGAATCAATCAGATCAATAAATAAATCAATTCTGGTCAATAATATCAATTGATATAAAATCACATAAAACGATCAATTCAATACATCATAAGAAAAGTTGAAATCCAATCAATAAATCAATAATAACAATTAAAATCAATTAATACAGAAAAAATCATATTTTATATCACATGTTCGATGTATCACATGTATCGGTCAGTATTCGGTGTATCACGTGCTATAAGATCAATGCAATGAATCAGTAGTGTCAGTATCGGTAGTATCAATGAATCGATGCAATATCAATATCCATATCAGTATCCGTGTTCAGTGACATGTACATTATAAAATAGCAATGAAATCGTGCAATGATAGGAAACTCATAAATCCGTACAGTAAAGCCATTCAGTATCAATAAATCAATTCAATATCAATAAATCTGTCGATAACAATAAATCAGTAAATCAAAGAAATCATAAGAACAGTACTTTACACATGCATTCCAGTATAGTAGTCTTACTCGACAAGTACAATTACTGGCTATTAAGACGTTTTTCAATGTTAGAATGTTAGTAATCTGTTGGCTATAATAGAGTCGTCACCCTTGCCCGTCGGCATAAACTCCTTATGACTCTCAATCGTTGTATCACGTCATCAATAGAGGATAACACCAAATCCTTTTTAAAGGAAAGCCCGTCGGCCCACCATCCTGACAGGTCAATCTTCAACCAGCCTTTACTCAACAAGTAAAAGACATGGCTATTATGGCATTTTTCAATCTTGGAATATTGATGTATCGTTGTATCCGTTGGCTCAATAAGAGTCGTCACTCTTGCCCGTCGGCAGAATAATGTCCTTATGACTCTCAATCGTTGTATCACGTGATCAATAGAGGATAATACCAAACCCTTTTTAAAGGAAAGCCCGTCGGCCCACCATCCTGTTAGGTATATTAATCTCCAACCAACGATTCAACCAATCTTTACTTGTCTTTCAGTAACAATAACAGTAATTCAATCATATATACACATTCATATACATCTCATTAATACATAACAATCAACAAACATAATTTAACTCAATTAAAGAAAAACCCTTAAAATATTGTAGAGTCAACAGAAATCCCAAACAGAGTCAAAACACATAGTTTCAGAAAATTATCAAATTATCAGAAATGAAATAAAACAACGTTTCAAAGCTTTACTTGTATTGAAGCAATATTTTCTAATGTCCAGATAATTTCCTATTCGATAAAAATCATACATAATCCAAAATACCCGGTGAAAACTTTTCAAAAAATACTCAAATCGTGCAAAATCATCATTTCAATAACATACCAAAAGTTACACGGTAAAAGTTCCGTCAATACAAAGATATGCACGTTTTTCGGTAACGGAAACACAAAACTGAGCAGAAAAATACCAAAACACAAAATCTTTGAAATCAAAAATAGGATTCGAATTCCTTACTGCAAGACGAACAAATCTTATAACAGCGGCGTCGGATGAAAAGCGAACCGCGAGCTCCAAAACCAAGCTTTTCCTCTCTTTTTTCTTCTCTCTCTCTCTCCAGCTTTCTTTCTCTCTTCAAATGATTCCCAAAATATCTCAAGTCCAATACTTATCAAACAGGATCGTCCTGGACGATTCCCATTCGTCTCGGGACGATTTGCCCTCTGGACAAATCTCGTCCAAACGAAGTGTATTCATTCCTGGACGATTTGCTCTCTAGACAAATTTCGTCCCAACGGTTCGTCCCGGCTCGTACAGGTTCGTCAAGACGAATCAGGCAGATTCTTCACAATTTTCTTCAGTTCGTCCCGTACTAAGGCCAGTTCGTCCGGACTAACAGCACTCACAAAAATGAACTTCGGAGGGGTTTTACAGTCAGGCCCAGTGGTTTTTCCCCTTTCCAGGGTTTTCCACGTAAAAAATCTTGTATACTTTGTGTGTGAGCTGGATATCCGAACAACATTAAGATATAGAATTTTAACTCTATCACCGCGTATACTCTTGCCCGCAACACTACTAAAGTGTTTAAATTCAAACATTATTTGCATCATTAAAGTTGACATCAATATATATATATATATATATATATATATATATATATATATATATATATATATATATATATATATATATATATATATATATATATATCGTGATGGTATTATTATATATACATAATAATTATTATTATTATTATAAATTTACATTGAATGACATCTATATGATTTTAATTTAGTTTTCAAAATCATAATTTAATAATTAATTTAGGCTTTGTTTGGCCCAGCATTGTTATTGCTTCTTAAAATAATTTTTTAGTACAAATATTTTACATAGTCACTTTAAGTAGTAAGAAAGCAATCCCAAACAAAGTCTTACTTGTAATGTTTTGAGTTTTAAATTTTATATGCAATACAATATTTAAGAAAATAATATTTTTAGCAAATCAAACTCCCTTTAAATTTTATCAAAGATTAGGAAAAAAATTTATCAAAATGAGAGCAAAGATGTACTCAAATAAAATTTATGTAAAAAAAATTATAAGAATCTAATCTCTCTTTGTTGTGTGCTAGAATATACGCGGCGATAGAGTTAGTAAATTTTCGTCCGAGCGTTGCACGAATATTCAGCACACAAACAGGAAAGGAAAATGAACACCATAATTTTTACATGGAAAACTCAAAAAGGGGAAAAATCACGGGGCCACGCCCAGTTGAAAAATTCCACTAGTGTTGCATGAGTTACAAGAAGCTGATTCTTCCAACAAGTTAGGACGATCAGATTTACAATGAATTTCTTATGGATTGAAATTCAGTTACAAAGTTCTACAGAATTCCAGTGTTCTCCCGAATATCCGGCAGAATCCCTGAGTGTTTGGATGGCGGGAAGAACTCCGGCGGCAGTCGAGGAGGAGCTGATTCTTCTTCCCCTTCTCTTATTCTTCTCTTCTTCTTGCTTGAGTTCCCTCTTATGAGAAATGAGGGGCCTATTTATAGTTTTTATGGAGTGGCATGGCTTGTAAATAGGTGTGAGATCAGGGGCGAACAGGGAGTGGTCGAATGGACGGCTAATATTGAATCCCTTGATCATACACCATTTGTCAGTCATTTGAAGGCCTTAGTTATGTTGAAATCTGGCAATCTTGGGCTCGTTGGATTCTTCTTGTCGAGCCGTTCGATTCGACTATAAGCTCGTTAAAATCGGAGACTGTTTGGTAACTCAAATTGTGGTACGAGCTTTCCAACAGCACTACGGGTGCTTGAATTGGGCTCATTTGGGCTCGGATCAAGTTGAATTTGGTGTCGTTGGGTTCGTATTTTCGAGATGCTCAGTTTGACTATAAGCTCGCTGAAATCGGAGTTCATATGCTCCCAAATTTAATTTTCAAATTTTCCGGTTTGATTCTGCCTTGAGATTTGTGCTAGATCTAAACAATTTTTGGAGAATATATCACTCTTAAATTTAAAGTAATCTTATTCAAATGAATGCGAATAAAATAAATATATTTTTCTTTTCGTGATTTATATATTTTTAATCTTTTTATTTCATACAAATTATATCAATATTTATTGAACATTCAAATAATTAATAAATACAAAAATAATAAAATTCTCGATAATTTCGATGTTTTTTTTTTATTTTATATTTATGGTTTCATAGTTAGTGGCTCTCCACTCTCCAGCCGCTCGCATCTTGCATCACATCTACTTCGCTGATTCTGAACACCAAATGGCAGCCATTTCCTCGGCCCCGGCCACCTCTGTATTAGGGTTCCGGCGAGCTATACCCAATCGTGTGGAAGCCCTTCACCTCCAATATTTAGCCTGTCTTTCACCCTCTCGACCCGTCCGACGGTAAGTTGTGTTGCAATAAACCTAAAGAAAATTATTAATGGAAATTTCTGAAGTTTCTATGGTACCGTTTTAGGATATTCTTAATTGTTATATCCATAAGCCATCTACAGAAGAATGAAAGTAAAATAAGGGTTCCTCGTTGAGAATGAGCTATAAGTTGGTATTGGCTGAGAGGTAGGCTGTAACTCCTGTTAAAAGGGGTTTCTTTTTTAAAACATAGGCTGCAAAAGGGGAAGAAGATACAGCTTATTTTAATGATCTTCATTTCTTTATTATATTCAAAAGGTGGCCACAATGGCTTCTTTCCTTCCTCAAATTGGCACAGATTGGGGTACTTTTATGTCCTTCCTCTTGAAAACCACATTTTTCATGCCGTGAAACTAAAAAATGACATGATTCATCTTAAATAGAACTCCATTTTGTGTCTTTGCAGAAGGTAATTGTCTTTCTCTCTTTCGTGCATTTCTTTGACAAATCCGATAGAGACAGAAAAATAAGTCAGGCAACTTGAATATTGGCGTCCCACTGTTCACCCGCAACCAAATAACGAAAATTTTGTCATTCATGCATTTGGAGTTTGGTTGAAGAAGGCCTTATGGACACCTTAGAACGCCATATAAGCTGGTGCTTCTACGAATCCACTCACCATGATTCTCTATATCCTTTTCACTTGATTTATGCAGACTACTTGTTCATTTTAAGCACGAATACAATGGAAAACCTTAAAATGTCTTGATTCCTGCGTAAATGACTTTAAAAGTAAGATTGTCTTCTCGAAAGACACCCTTCACTCAGACCAGCTGACTATAATTCTAAATTTCCAGTTGCCTGACTTTCCATTTTCATTCCTGGGCTTTCTCCTTTCTGGATCCCATCTGCGTGCTACTAAATGTTAATACTTCATTGATAAACTCTCTGCTTGTGGGTTGTAAAGTTAACTATTGTATAAGACCAATAACCTGCTGCAATTTATCAAAAACTATATTTAGAGCTTTCTTGCTTTCTGGATCAGATCTCTGGCACTCCCAAAATGCATCATCAGGAAAATTTCTATTTGTACTAATTTCTTTGTCCATGGTTCTAAGGGGAAGAAGATACAGCTGATTTCCTAGGACAAAACCTGGTTTTCCAAATTCAACCCCGCATTTCATAATCTTTATATTGTTTGCAAATCAAAAGTGATATTGAACATCATTCATAACTGTGGCTTTTTGGACAATTGGTGGACTGTTAATCGCAACTTTATTTCTCCAGCAAATCTTTTGTTGCTTTTATGGCTCAAAAAAAATTATTGGTTTTGCTTAGAAAATCTGTGATTGGCTGAAATATATAGTTAAAGATGGCAACCTTTTATCGCTTTGCTGTACATGGCAACCTTCTATGGCTTTGCTGTACCATTTTGCTCTTGGTAAAAGTCTTATGGAGTTGTTTGGGGCCAAATTTTTTCCTCTGTCAAGTACATGAGGGCTCTACATTCTAATTAGAAAGATGTTGATTGGGATGGTATGCTCTTAGTGATGTGAAACGTAAATGCCATTGACTTGCCTAGGTGGCAAGATTAATTAAATCCCAAATCAATTTGGGGAGAGAGAATGGAAATCTGAAATTAAATTTCATATTAAGTGGAATTGGCGGGATGAATTTGAATTTAAACTCAAATTTAATGGGGATAATTAAATTGGATGAGAGGGAATTATGGGAGGTAATTATGGAGGCTTAATGAGGGCCTATTAATGAGATAGGAGAGAGATTATGCCCAATGAGGGGGCCGGCCACATAAGGAGGAGAGGGGTGAGTTTTGGAATAAGTGGGGACCACCAATTTAATTTCAGATTTTAAATAAATTTTCAGTTTTCTTAAGGAAATAAAACTTCCATTTATGAGGGCAATCAATTTAAGCAATTTGAATTTCAAATTTGAAAATAAAATCAATTAAATTGATGGCGTAAATTAAGGAGCTAATTTAGGAAACAATTAATGGCCCATAAAACATTTGAATTTCAAAATTTGAAATTCAAGGAGAGGGAAGCCGGCGGCTAGAGGAGGGAGGAAAGGGGCGGCCATGGTGTGGAAGGTGGATGGCCGGCGGGAGGCAGTGGCCTGGAGGTCGGCGGCCTGAGCGAGCTGGAGGAGGGGCGGCGGAAGTGCTGGGTGGAATCGGGTGAAGGGATGGAGTTCAAGGAAGAATGCGATCCGGACGGATTCTCCTTGAATTCTCACACTAATTGATTGCAAAGAAAAATTTGAGGAAGGTCTAGAACTCACAAAGAGATCTAGCTCTTCCCAAAACTCACTAAGAGATTTGGGAGAGGGATGCACTCACAAAGAGAGCACAAAGTAGAGAACTCACTAAGAGATCTCAAAAGAACAAGAACTCACTAAGAGATCTAAAATATGGAACTCACAAAGAGAACGCAAAAAGCAAATTTTCATTAACAATTCATCATCTCATTACATAAGAAAGGGCCTCTATATATAGGCCTAAGAAACTAAAACAAGACACATATGCCCCTAAGGCTTACATAGGACGACCCTCTTAAGTGAGGGTATAAACGGAAAATTCATTATAAAAATTTCAAAATTACAAATAAAATATAAGATAACGTGGGACGATGACAGCCGTTGATCTTCAGCTCCTCGGATAGCCATGGACGGTTGGATGTATGCATCACTTAGATTCTCAATATTTGTTTGGATGGCCTCAACTTCTGAGCAGCTCATGTGGAGAGGCATTAATGTTTATCCCAGGTGTCATCTACGTTCAAGATTAATCAACACTCATTTTGGTTTGGCAAACTCTTTTTTACTTGTCTCCACTTTGTCGTAATTGTTGCAATACATTAATGATAGTGTGAACAAGCCTAAGGTTTTATTTGGGACAGCTTTGATAGTGCTTTTTTTAAATGGTTTTCCAGTAATAATCTGTTCTGGAAAGCAACAAGAAAAGCCATCCCTAACGAAGCATAAGTTGAAAGTTCTCTCCTTCTTATTACCTTCGTACTTATAGATATCATAGGGAAGGAAAGGAATGGTAGAATATTTAGAATATGGCATCAAATGCTAGCATTTTTCTTCACCATTGTAATGTTTATGTCGGAGAAAAACTAAAAATGCTTTTAAAACTTAAATGACTTTTCTCCTTGCTTATGAGTTGTTGATGTGTTGTTGTGCCTTCACTCAGTGGAGTATTAGTACCTTGCTTGCTTAATATGTTCTTCCTCGCATTGCTTTTTTTGTTGATGGTTTTGGAGAGAGGCTTTGGGATGATGATATCTCCATTCTACTAATTTCTTTGTTTGTAGCCTATCAATCTTGGCTGATCTTCTTATGGCAATTTGACTTTTTAACTCTTCTCAAATAGTTTATGGGCTCAATAAAGTTTGATCATTATATGATTGTAAAAAGTTGTTTCCCATCACAGAAAATATATGAGAAACAACCAAAAAAACTATAAAAGGAGCACTGTTCATTAGCCGTTACAATAAAGATTTAGTGCTTCCAACAACCTTGATGAATCCCACTAACAATTGATTTCTCATTACATTGGTGGATTGAAAGAAAGCATTCAAATCCGTCTGGAGATGAATGAATGAGATTTGGTTGTATAAGGCAGAATTACATCTACACCGAAGACGAGCCCAATCTTCTTTGTGCTATTCGTATACAGAGCACACCTACCTACGAGTCCTCATATAAATCTTTTTTCTTCAGGTTGGCAGATGCTACAGGGTTACAGCAGAAGAAATTTGGGGTTCGAAAACTACCTGCTTCTGGCTCTAATACCCCTAATTCCAATACCAGCAAAGAAGGCACAAGCAGCAGTGGTTCTTCAGGATCTGATCCACCGCTTCTCACTATTTTAGCCGGACTTTTGGTTTTCCTACTTGTTTTGTGGGTTCTAGGCTCCCTATTTATGTGGCTTGTTGGTTTAATTCTCCATCCACCAAGCCGCTAGAGTCTCTTGCCAATCAAAACTGTAATTTTACAAGCTTTTTTGTTTTGTATGACTTCTTATGCTTATAGTGGTTCGCTTTGGATGATTGAAGATGACATGGCCTCTTCTAATGTAGAATCCTCAGCGACTCTCTATGGTTGATATGAGACTCAATAATTTTAATGTCAGAATCTTCTATTTCATTTTCTTCAGAGATCACTGGGAGACTTCAGTTGCTTTTTCCTCTTTGCCAAGAGAACATCAACCTCATCTTCATCACCTTCATCAACTCCCTTCGCAATAGATTGGCAGACTTTAAGCTCTAAAAGGGGAGAGATTATTCTGTGCAGATGCCGAACGTAATTTATCGTCTGGAGACTAATCAGAATGCATCATATCAGCAGTATCGAGCAGTTCCGAGCCAGGTACTGAGCAGGAATGATGTGGCACATTCTGGTTGGTCTACGAACGGCATTCGATGTCAGCACAATATTTTTTCCTAAAAAAGGGACCGTATCAGAAAAAGTAAAATTAGAAGAAATACTCGTGGAACTCATCCTGTAGAATTCGTCCTATGAAGGTTGAATTAATACACAAAATTCTAGCTTATGAGCTAGAAGCTGCTCCGGCAAGTTGTAGTCAATGCATGCTTTACTTTCAGGCTAAGGTCTTTAATCTCAGTGAAGCGTAGCAGGAGTTGAATTTGGGTCTATTCGCATGGAAGGGCTATTGTCTAATTGAAAGAAATTGGACACTTAGGTTTCGTTTGAAGCGATTTTTTTATA
Source organism: Dendrobium huoshanense (assembly GCA_016618105.1). Taxonomy (NCBI): domain Eukaryota; kingdom Viridiplantae; phylum Streptophyta; class Magnoliopsida; order Asparagales; family Orchidaceae; genus Dendrobium; species Dendrobium huoshanense. The sequence goes on along the minus strand of CM028353.1, from coordinate 33,146,386 downwards.
ACATTCTAAAACAGTTTTCTAGTACAAAAATTAAAAATTTTTGTATTAAAAATCCTCTTTAAGAAGCAGTAAAAAAGCCGTCACAAATAAGTCATAATTGGCTTCACGAAATTAAATATCTTCCAAGTCTTTTTTTGTTATTGTCTAGGTTGACCATTTGAATAGAATTTGAGTAGACAAGAACAGCAACACTGCAGCCATTGCAGATAAGGAAAGTATTGAATATAGAAGATTGCAGAGAAGGTAGAAAGAGGAATTGCAAAGAACTCAATTGAATTGGAAAGCGTGAAGGTTTCGATTGTAGAGTTCATCTCTATTTATAACTTTGAAGGACAATGATATTTACACATACACATTATAACATTTGCTACATACATATTGCAATTGTTAGTGATACAATTAACCACCTTCATCAATGGCCTTTAACATCTTCACAGAGTTTATTTTCTAGAATTTTAAAATTGAAATAAGAATTATCCTATACTTTATTATTATTGTTGTTGCGGGCTAGAATATGCGTGGCGACAGAATTAGAAAATTCCCGTCTCAGCGTTGTACGGATATCTAGCATACAAACGGGAAAGAAATAGAAACACCAGGATTTTTATGTGGAAAATCCTGGAAAGGGAAAAAATTACGAGGCCACGCCCAGTTGAAATAATTTCACTAGTATTTGTTTGAAGTACAAAATTCTGATTTGCCCTTAAAATTTAGGACAAACAGTTTGCAATGCCTCACTTCCGGATTTGAGATCCAATTACAACGTCAGGTAGAGTTCTGGCGTCACTTGGAGATTGATCAGAATTCTAGCATCAGGCAGAACTTTGGTGTCACTTGAGCTTCGGATGAAACTCCGGCGTCGTTCATAAGTCTAGCAGAATTCCGGCGTCGGGCAGAACTCTGGCGATGATCGAGGAGGAGTTATTTCCTCCTATCATTCTCTTCATCTCCTCTTCTTCTTTCTTCTTCCTTCTTGGGAGAAATGAGGGGTCTATTTATAGATTTCATGGAGTGGCATAGCTTATAAATAGGTGTGAGATCAGGGGCAAATAGGGAGAGGTCGAATGGACAGCTGATAGTGAATCCCTTGATTGTGCACCATTCATTAGACATTTGAAGGTCTTAATCATGTCGGAATTTGGCGATCATGGGCTCGTTGGATTCGTCTCGTCGAGCCACTCGATTTGATTATAAGCTCGTTAAGTTCAGAGACCGTTTGGTAACTCAAATTGTGATACGAACTTTCCAACAACACTTCGGGTCCTTGATTTGGACTCATTTAGGCTCGGATTAAGTCGAATTTGATGTCATTGAGTTCGTATTTCTGAGATGCTCAGTTTGAATGAAAGTTTTCTGAAATCGGAGTTTAGGTGATCCCAGATTTAATTTTTGAAGTTTCCGGGTTGATTTTGCTTTGAGATTCGTGCCCAATCGAGATAATTTTTTATGATATATCAATTATTAATTAAACATCCTTATGTATGTTTGATTTTTATTTTATGGCCAGGCACTTTTGTAATATTTATGCTTGGCTACACATTGAACCTTGCAAATTTTTTAAAACTAAGGCTTCATTTGGGACGGCTTTCTTACTGCTTCTTAAAACAGCTTTTTAGTACAAAAGTTAAAAATTTTTGTACTTGAAAGCTGTTTTAAGAAGCAATAAAAAGCTGTCACAAATAAGGCCTTAATAGCTATAAGTAACTACGTACTTATCTTATATGTTGATTCATCCTACCCTTGCTGTATGTTGGGCTTTTTCTATTACAAATCCTCCTTAGGCCAATCAAGTCATTTAACTAAATGCATTATCCTCATCAACGTTGGTATCAAGAGATAATTAAATCCGATTAATTATTCAACTAATTAAAAATCAAGTCATAATTAAGACACTAATCTCTAAACCTTAATCAAAATAAGTAAAAGATAAATCAGTTGTAAAGCCCACTAGAAGGTTTAGGCCGGAAAGTTTGATTATGATGGAAACTGACTTGCATAAAATGCGAGTAAACGAGTATATATATGTAGCAAATTAACTAATTGATTATTACTTTTTTACTATTTTTTCTTAATTTTTTCAAAAACTTTTGTGATCAAAAGCTATTTCTTACTACTAGAATTGTTAATATGTTTTAGCTTTATATATTAATTATTCATTAGCTTTATGAGGAGAAATTATTTTGTGCGGAGTCCGAATAGGAAGAATCATCCAGATTATGAGTGTACATATTGTATATACATAATGTGTAGGGGTGTCAATTCGGGTCAACGGGTCGGATTTGGGTCGAATCCGGAACTAACCCGGCACTATTCGGGTCAACCTGAACCTGTCCCGGTTTTAAAAACGGGTCAGGTTTTCGGACCTGAACCCGACCCGACACAAATGACCTGAGGTTGACCCAAAATTGCTAGTTTTCGGGTCAAAAATTGGGTCAATCTTCGATTTTCGGGTAAAAAATGGGTCAATCTCGGATTTTTGGTTCAAATACGAGTTTTCGTGTCAATTTCGGGTCATTTTCAAGTTGCTAGGTCAACCCGAACCCGACCCGATTTTTAAAACGGATTAATTTGTTGAACCCTAATCCGACCCCCCTAATAATGTGTACACTCATATGTTCGTATGATTCTGCCTGTCCAGCTTCCGCACTTCCTAATAAATTTTGAATCAAAATATTCACATTTATGTTTAATTATAATTACTTATAACTAATAAATTAATTTAGAATTCCTTCATAAGTTTATGAATATTTAAAAAAGTCATAAATGAACATATAATTAAGGATATTATGTATATACAGTCAATATAATTAGAAATTAGCTTAACAAATTATAAAATAAAATAAAATATTAATAGGATAAATGTCGGAAAGCGTATGGTCAAAAAAGGTTCTAAAGATCTTAATTGCGGCTTTGGAACAGATAATTCCGCGTAACTGAAATTATTTTGATTTGACCAAAGTCTGATTCTTTGACCACTTTAGCTTCTATAGACTCTAATAAGCGCGTTTTCAAAAGCTTTATGCAATTCAAGCTTTACTATCATACTATGAACTAAATTTATCGTAATAATTATCCATTAATATCTAATTAATTAATCTAATCCACTCTAGCTAATCATGATTAAAGGTCATGACCTTTTTGTCGGATTCCAATGCACTAATTGTAAAGTAGAATAGAATTGATTAATATATTATTAATTTTAAAATAAGAATTAAACTTGTTGGAAAAAAAATTATTTAATTAAGATGTATAATAAAGGAACAATTAGTAAGTCCTCCGACCGGACGTAAAGCTACGTCCGGTCGGAGCTAAAATCGCGCCAAAAAATGAGAAACACCGAGTAAATACCGAGCAATACCAAACAATAACGAGGAATATCATCATGTGAAGACCCAATACCGAGTTATACAAAATAAATACCGAGTTTTTCCTAGAAAAAACTCGGTATTGCTCGGTGTAGCTCAGTATAACTCGATATTGATCTTCACAGAGCAGTACTCCTCGTTATTACCAAATAATACTTAGCAATACCGAGCAAATATCGAGTTTTTTGGCGGGATTTTAGTGCCGACTGGACATTCCTCTACGTCTGATCGAAGGACCTAATAATTGTTCATAATAAAGTGGCATGTGGATGACAAACTTACACTTAGTGCTTGAAGAATAGCAACCCATGATGTATTTTCGCAATAATACGACTTTAGGGTTTCTTTAGAGGGGTGAGCCCATACTTTAAAATCTTAAACCACCATATTTCAGATTAGGGTCGGGTTTAGGTTGAATCTAAATATGACCCGACACTTTTTAACCCGACCCAAACCTAACCCATTTTCGCAAACGGGTAGGTTTTTGGATCAGAACCCGACCCGCTTCAGGTATATTTACTAAAATATTTTTATTTAATTCGATTTATTTAAACCTAAATCAAATTAAGGTAAGATTTACCTCAATTAATTTAAAATAAATCAAGCTTAATAAGATTTATTATTTTTTAGAAATAACATTTACTTATTTCATAACAATATTCTAAAATTCTCCTAAATCAATTAAAAACTGATCAAATCGGGTTGATTTCAGGTTTTCAAGTCAACACGAACCGGACCCGATTTTACAAATAGAGTCGAAATCTTTAACCTGAACCCGACCCAATTCGAATACGTCTGGTCGTATTTTCCGATCGTGTCAAATATTGACACTCCTATTCCAAATACAATACATATTTAGTACATTTAACCAAACAAACTCTTAGAAAACTAATTTAGGTATATACTATACTCTTTGACCCGTTTAGCTTATGCAATACGCGTTTTCAAGACCTCTATAATTATCCATTGTTATCTAATTAATTAATTAATTAATCTAATCCACTCCATCTAATCATGATTAAGCTCGTGACCTTTTTGTCCGATTCTAATGCACTAATTGTAAAGTAGAATAAAATTGACCAATTATAATATGGATAATTCTAAAATTAAAATTACATTTCTAAGGAAAAAATAAAACTTTTAATTTCATTAGTAGATGCAGAATAAAGTGGTACTTTTTATTGGGTGGGTTGTGCTCAAATATAATAGCCAATGATATATTTGCACTAATTGGACTTTAAAAAATTGTTTATTTGCAATTATTTAAAATGCAATAATATTTTGATTATAGTGTAAAATGAACACATTGTATTTATTTATTTTATTATTGATGTTTTTTGATATGTTATGAAATATACTTTTTTTTTTATTATTGGTTTTAAAGCAAATTCATGAAATTTATTTAGAGCATGATAAGAGTGATTGCAATGGATGGTGCATATGTTAGGGATGATAAATATGAATGGTGCATACTGGGTTTATAGACGTGAACATTGCAAATGATAGGGATATTGATTACGAATAATGTTGCCAGCAATATTATGGAGAGTGGGTACATCGCGAGATTACAGTAATATTGACAACGAGCACAAGGATGTGGATGGTATAGGGTTGGCTTCAACACGGGACTTAATTGTGACTTGGAGCCATGAAACAATATTATAATGAAGGGATCGTGATTATGGTCATATCAAAACAACAGAGGGTTCGCTAGAGCCTGCCGGAAGAAAGAAAGTCTCGTGGGTCTCTCCGACTCTGATTAGTGACATAGGATTTTAGGGGTTAGCGGGAAGAGTGAGGGTAATTTGTGAGGTTCTACGAGATCGTGAATTAAGAACTTAACTAATAATAGTGGATTTGAAACACGTGAAATGACCGGTAAGTGTTGTTTTTCTATCAATGAAACATCTAAAAATCTAAAACTTTTTATATTTTGAATGTAAAATACTCCTAATACATTAAACTAAACAACCCATATAAAACTAATTTCTATGGGGCAATCCTTTAGCCCATTTGCATGTCATCTAAGTTATGATTACATAACCTATCTTCTTGATCAATTTTTTTTTTACCATTCTATGTAAATGATGTCAGCTGATCTTCTCTCCATATGAAAAAACCTCCTGTAATTTTGAAAATGTAATTTCATGATTGTTGTGAGCTAGAATATTTGTGGCGGTAAAGTAAGAAAATCATTTGTCTTCGCGTTGTACAGATATCCAGCAAACAAATAGAGAATTTAGAAACACCAGGATTTTTACATGAAAACCCTTGAAAAATGAAAACAATTACGGGGCCATGCCTAGTTAAAACGATTCAAATATATTACAAAGATCATCCCTAAACTTGAGGGCGGTCATATTACAAAAGTCTAGAAAGTTGGCTAAACTTTGTGTGAAAGATGTCAGTTGGCTAGAAGTCTGACAATGGTAGAGTGGAGCTCTGACGGCTGTTTAGCAAAAGTCTAATGGTCAGTGGCCGGGCGGAAGTCAAGAGATGATCGGTGGTCAGACAAAAGTCTGGTGATGGTTGATGGTCTGGCGATTGTCGAGGAGGAGAAGTCTGGTGGCAAGAGAGCTCCAAAATTTATCTTCATCTCTTCTATTCTTTCTCTTGTTTGGTCTCTCTTTCAATGAAAAATGAGAAGTCTATTTATAATTTTCTGGGAGTACTGACATAATTAGTAAATAAAAAGAATATAAAGGGCATGTTTGGAGTATTTTTTATAGACGGTCGATATTGATTCCCTTGATCATAAACTGTTTATCGAGCATTTGAGGGTCTTAATGATGTCAAAATTCGACGATCTTTGGCTCGTTGGATTCATCTTGTCGAGCCGCTCGATTCCAATACAAACATGTCACATTTGAATATTATTTGTTTATCTAAATTATTTTTTGAATCTTCTAAATGTGCTTTAGACTCTCGATTTGGACTCATTTGGGCTCAGATTGGATCGAATTTGGTGTCGTTGGGTTCGTATTTTTGAGATGTTCAATATGACTATAAGTCTAAATCCGAGTTCGGATGGCTCCGAATTTAATTTTGAAAGTTTTTAATCCAAATTTATCTCGAAATTTGTGCTTGATCAAGATAACTTTTTTATGATATATCAATGATATATTTCACTAAATAAACAAGAAAAAAGGGGGTGTTGATTTAATTACCCCTCCATGGTTAGGGCAAGTTAATAATTCAATTAGTTATCCCTTAATCTGTTTTAAAACCCGTTAATCTCAAAATAAACATCATTAATGATATAATTGGATACTAACAACTTTTTTTAATTAAAGATCATCACAATCCCCCATATGTTCATGATCATAATATACTATTTAGAATCTTCATTCATTGTGTTTCTTTCAATATGAAATGAAAATTTAATATGTTGATCTATTTATCTTTGAACATTTATTTTGCAACAAGCAATCTGTTAGTCCCATCCAAACAGCTTGCCTGTAAGTGCTTTAGCAGCATCAGCTTTCACTTATTAAAAGCGCAGATACAGTAAAGGATTGGACGACCTCATATTGAAGTGCTCGATCAGTTCATCATTAAATATATCATTCTTGCAAAGGTTAATTTTATATATATACTCTCAGCAGTACAATAAACAATAATAAAAAAAAAAAACTCATGATATCATTCTTTTATTGTCACATGAGTTCTCTCAACACCAACACCAACCAGCTCTAGGAGTAGAAAGGAAGTGCTTCATCACCCATATCCAATCCCAAGTCATCCAGATTCCACAGATTCTCCCATGTGGCATAATAAGCTTCATCATCGCTTGATTTTTCGTCGCTGCTCGCCGTCGAATTGCCGGTGAATTCTTCACCTTGGAACATATATGGCATGTTGTAGATGTATGTCATTTCTTGCATCTCTTGTGCTATGAATATCTCTTCAAATTGAGGTACTTCTAATTGACATTGTTGTTGCTGCTGCTGCTGCAACTGCTGTTGCTTCTGTTTTTGCTCCTGTTGTTGCTTGAAAAATCTTGCTCGGGCTCTCTCGATATTCTTCGTCGGCTTTCCTTTCTTGAAATGGGTCCTCCAATAATTCTTGATCTCGTTATCAGTTCTTCCAGGAAGGCTTCTTGCAATCGTCGACCATCTATTTCGACAATTCGAATTCAGTACCAAAAATACTAAAGGGAGATAAAACAATCTAGAGGGGAGATTAAGTACTACTCACCTATTTCCCCACTTAGCATGGAGGTCAAGAATGATGGTTTCTTCATGAGGGGTGATCTTGCCTCTCTTGAGGTCAGGCCTCAAGTAATTAACCCATCTAAGCCTACAGCTCTTCCCACTTCTCTTAAGCCCTATAAGCATTGAAATGTTTTGAAGATGATGAGTATAATATTATGAAAAAAATCATAATGTGAAGAAAGGTATATTATGTAGCAAACCTGTTAGCCTGGAGACACAGTTCCATCTTCCATCTCCATGCAGCTTTACATGCTCAGTGAGGAGCTTGTCCTCTTGAGGAGTCCAGGGTCCCTTTCTCCATCCATCTTCAAAGGTTCCCCAGCCATATTGGCCCTCCATACAGAGAGAGAGAGAGAGAGAGAGAGAGAGAGAGAGAGAGAGGGAATTAGCCTGTTCTATGAAGAGGTAATTGTCACTCTTACTTAGAGACAATTGGAATAGGAAGCTTTGGTTCAGATTTATACCATTTGTCTGAGAACTTCACTGGAATGTCACTGTCAAGGCATTATAATTTCCTTCCCACTGGATACTTTGTACTAGTTGGAAGTTCCAATTCTGCCATTAATGATTCAGTTTATTTCCATTGAGTGACAGATTTTATTTTGTTTTATTTTATTGTTTGGAATTTGAGTGCTTAAAACAAATATTATGAATTTGATCTAGAAAATTTTAGTTTGGTTGTAAATTTCAAAATATTTATCAATTTGAGAGATCTAAATTATTTTGATTTTTTTTTCAAATTTGTAATTAGAACTGGCTATGAAAATATAAATGTGTAGAACTTGCAAAAATTAGCCATTAATAATAATTTAATCAGGATATTATACCTATAAACATCCACAAGTTACTTAGGCTTCGTTTGGGACGGCTTTTTTACTGCTTTCTAAAACGGAGTCTTAGTACAAAATTTTTTATTTTTTACTAAAACTCCGTTTTAGAAAGCAATAAAAAAGCCGTCCCAAACAAAGCCTTAGTTTAATTATTTTGTAAGATCAAAATATTTTGATTGAAATTTATTTTGAAGTATGTAGCTTTTTTTTTAAGATGATTGTAATATAAATTTGATTATTTATTTATATATTATACTCACTGTATTGAAATAAATTTAATAATATTGTAATCCATTTTAATCAAATATTAATTTAGATAGATAGGTGATGATATTCTGGAGTATTTCTATTCAATTCTATATGAGGAGTTGATGCAACACAATAAGAGGATTATAAGTTTTACTTAATTATTCTCTATTTTTATATTATTACAATGTAAATCAATAAAATTGGGACTTTTATAATTGATTAGTTATTCTAATATGTAAACTTTATTTTTGGGTTTATACTTATCAGGACGTCATAAAGTGTACATGTACATGGAACTTACAAGATTGCCAGCCATATAAGGCTTTTCTCAAGTAGGTTGGTCAATATATATTAGAGACTAAGAATCCATTTCACTACAGGAAAAACGCTGAAAACCGGCGGTTAGTCTAGATTTACCGGCGGTTTTGAATGTTACCGGCGGTCTAACGGCGGTTTGTAAACCGTCGGAAAAAATGGCGTAGGAAACCATTTCCGACGGCGTGTTACCGGCGGTTTATTTTTGCGGCGGTTTTCCGGCGGCTAATACCGCCGGTAACCACCGGAATTTTAACCGTCGGTTTGCCGGCGGTTAGGCCGCCGGTATTGTATCACACCTAAACCTATGCTCCATAACTCTCTCCCACATTTTTAAAGTATGAAACATTAACTAAAAAGATAATATAACATGAAGTAGCACCAAATAATCAAAGAAAACCCATAAAAATAAAGTTAAAATAGAAATCGGATTGTTTGGGGTCGGAATCGGTCGGCGGTCGGGCGTCGGAGTAGACTCGTCGGCGGCGGTCGGACTGGGGTCGGCGGCGGTCGGACTGGGGTCGGCGGTCGGAGTTCCTTCGTCGGGGGCTGATCGGACGAGCGGAGGACACGGTACAGCGAGCGACCGAGAGAGAGAGAAGGAAAGAGTGAAAATGAAATGAGCGGAGCGAGGCGGCTCGTATTAGGGCTTTTACTGGCGGTTTTCCGGCGGTCTGGACCGCCGGAAAAAAATCACTTATCAACGGCAGTTTCGACCGCCGGTTCATATTGATGTCCGGCGGTTTACCGGCGGTTTATAGACCGTCGGTATTACCGGCGGTGTATCGTAGCTAAGCCGCCGGTTTGGCCGTTGTTAGAGTCCGACGGCTAGACCGCCGGCGACGCCGCCGGTAATACCGACGGTCCATAAACCGCCGGTTCAAACCGCCGGTATTTGACATTTTTCCTGTAGTGTTTGGGATGGCTTTTTTACTGCTTCTTAAAGCAGTTTTTTAGAAAAATTATAATTTTTGTATTAAAAATTTGTTTTAAGAACCAGGTAGAAAGCCATCCCAAACAAAGCCTTAGCCATGATGAATTAGCGTAAGAGAGCACATGAATAATTTAACTCCCATTGCAAGGCTCTGTAAAAAAAGGTAAATTCAAATATAATATGTCACCAAGCACCACATTATGCTACTTCGAAATTTGGTTAGAACAATCTGCCCTCGCTCTCTCCTACGGTAATTTAAATTTTGAATGAATTTAGTGGATTAATTAAAAGGGTTGTAAAATTTTCTATTGGACTCCTTTTTTAATTAATAAATTTAGAGAAGTGTTCTACTTTTTTCTTGTTTGATGGCATAACTCTTGGTTTGAGGCTTTGTAGTCAAAGACCAATACAACTCTTTGATGAGAACATAGTATTCTCTATCATTTATAACGCAAATTTATAGTTTCATCTCACTTGCACTTTAAACACATAACAAGCATTCTTTGATCTATGCTCTTCATCATTTTATCTAAAAGGAGGACAACTCTCATCTTGGGTTTTTAGTGTTTTACCTTAACCTCTTCACCTTCAAGCTTCCAAGCCCTTGGTTTTGAGGCTTCCCTACCACATTCTACCCTAATCTCCACACCCAAGTTTTCACAACACTTTCCCATCCCTTCATGAAGCCACTGTTAAGGCATTGGTTCCTCCACTAGTAGCTAATCCTAATTGGAGGCAAGGTCCTCCAAAGTTCATCCTCTCCATGACAACCCCTAAGCTTACCTCTTCACTTATAATGGCCTCCACATTTCAAACTATCCATTCCTAAGCCCTCTAACACATCCCTATATCTCGATCATATCCTAAGCAAGTTCATACCAGAAGCTACCTCCCCACTAAATCCCCTAAAAAAATGAAAAATCATTCACTCAAATACGCATCTCACACACATTAATTAAGCCATCTTCCAACCATATACCACCCCAATTCTCCCCTAATCTTCATCGTACTCACCCACTACACAAAAAAGCAAGATTCATCTCCCTCACTTATTTCTCACCATCTAACTCTATCAATTAGTCTTCTCCATCATTTTCAAGTCATTCCTTATAATTAAATCAATTGACATAATTACACTTTAGTTAATCAACAAATTATTATTTTTTATATATTTTCAACTAAATTACTAATTGGGATATTTTAATCATTAAAAAGTAATACAATTCTTTTTTTTTATAAATAATTTTCTATAATAGCTATAATCATATCCAATTTTTGAATAATTCAATTTTATTAAACTCAATTAACATTTTCTTACTATACTCTTTATCAAACATCCCAAAATTAAGTATTTTCATATCCAAACAAAATCTTAAATTGATTTATTAATCTTCCGAGGGTCTTTTTGTAATTTATCAAAAAGTAAGCCATGCCTAATTGGAATCAAACAAAATTAAGGTCCTAATAGCGTGTTAATAAATTACAAGTCATAAAATTTGTATTCCCCTTTGTTTACTAATCCATAGCCTCAATATCTCCTCTTATTAATTAATTATTTGTACGGATTTCATTTTAATCTTACACGTAGCTCTTCCTTTTTGTGAAGCTTTGGCCTTTTTTAAGCTAAAGCCTTCACTCTTTAACGAATAGAAATATTCTCTCTTTCTAAGGGTTCATTATATATCATATTTTTGCATCAAAATGTGTGCTACTTTCAAGAAGTTATTGATATAAACTATAATTTTAAATATTTTTTAGCCTAAAATTTTATGATTAGCTATTTTGTTTCTTTTTTCTTCAAATATATATATATATATATATATATCTAAATTTAATGAAAATGTATACAAAATTAATTATTTTATCTTGAAAATTAGTATGATTTATTTTATTTTTTTAGTGTTCTATTCTAAAATTAAACTTTTATGATCATAAATTATAAATATCTTTAAAATTTGATATGATTGATTTCAAATTTTAATATTTTATTTTAAAATAATTAATTAATTAAATACATGATTTTGTGATTCCATTTAAGTTTAAATTATTTTTTAAAAGTTAATATAAATTAAAAAAAAATAAATTAAGGAGGAGGATTTAGGCTTTTTTTTATTAACGAGTTTAATAGGAACTTTCTAGAATTTTAAAAAATAATTAGTGCCCACTAATTTGGGTTTATTTTCTTTTAATTTTTATGGAACCCACAAAGCCAATAGTTTGATTAGTCTAAATAAACTTTATGATACTCGCTTTCGGTAGTAATGATCCTTAATAATCTTTTTTTATTAATATTTTTTTGTTAATGCACAAAGTGGAATAGCATTAATTGCTAAGCATCCACTAATTTAGTACTTGATTTGTTCTATACGCGTGATGCGACGACCTTGACGCGTCCACAGGCCGACACCTGTCCATTTTAGTAATGTATAATTTTAATATTATTAAATGATATTTTATTATTAATATATTTTTTTATGTTTATAATAAAATAAATGAAACTTTCACAATTATATAAGTATTAAGCCAACCATTAAAATTTTGATACATCACCTCCATTAGGAACTTTTATTTCCTTCGGTGTAAGGATGTAGAGGAGCGTTCGGTTTTAGGCAAAAACACGCCTATACCGAGTTTTCGGTATAGGCGTGTTTTTGCCTAAAACCGAACGCTCCTCTACATTCGGTCGGATGATGTAATAATTGTTCCTCCATTAGGCTCGTAATGTTGAGATCTATAATTTAAGATTTTTTTTTAGGACAATTTTCTTGCTATTTTTTATTTTTTCATATATTTTCATAATTTTTTGTGCTAGTAAGTTATTTTTTATAGCAGCTTTAAAAAAATAAGGTCAACTCCGCCAAGGGTCGCTGCCTCCTTGGTCCCCTTACATATATGCAAATAGTTACTTTGGCACCCCTCTCCCTAAAATTATGACTGGTTCCGCCCCTGCATGAAACTACTATTGATTAATCAGTTGGGTCAACTTCGATACTGACTGATCAATCAAGTCAAAACAGAGGATTACGCAATTACATTTTGATCATAAAATGGTGCAACATGCGTCGTTCATTGTTAAAAACTATGATGAATACATTATTTTACATAACAGCTACAATGTCGTTCTCAAAATCTATATAAATTTTTGAATTTTAAGATTTGCTAATCTAAAAAGAGCTCAAAATTTTTGAGAAAATACTAGATGCGATCAGCATCGATGTGCACAATTTTGAATCTTAGAGGAATCTAAAGATATGTTAGGAAATATTATAACTTTTTATAAATGTGGTAGTAAAGCTGCTACAAAAAAAAAAAGCTTTTTTTAAAAGTTATCAAATTTTTAGCACAAAAAATTAATTAAGGCTTTGTTTTGGAAGGCTTTATTATTGTTTCTAAAAGTAACTTTTTAGTACGAAACTTTTTAATTTTCATACTATAGTACTTCTCTAAGCAGTAAGAAAATCATTCCAAACAAAGCCTAAAAACAATGAAAAAGCAATAAGCAAAGAAAAATTATGACTATAATCTAAAAAATAAAATGATAAGAAAACTATCCAAATGAAATTTTAATAGATAAAGAAACCCTACAATTGGTCATCCCCTTCAATACTTACAATATAATCTTATTTCAATCTTAGCCATCAGCCCACTTATCTCACTTGCATCATAGTTAATTCCATCAATATCTATTCACAGCCTCACATATGATGTAATTATCATCATAAAATTCATTTGTGCTGAAGCTATCCCCTTTAAGACCGACCTCACAATATTGCTCACCATTCCACAATGAAATCCGAGGCTTGTGTGGCTGTAGTATAATGAATACTTGACTTTTTCACTTTTTGTTATTTGGTTTGTCGTCAAGTAAAGTAAATTCCATGCGTATTCGTAACTCCCCGTGTTAGTAGCACACGGAAGACATTTTTTGTTTCTTCATGTCCGGGAATGCGCTCACATCTTCCTTACTGCTTTAAGAAGCAGTTTCTAGTTGAACTCAATGGGAAGAGCTGTGGGAGGTGCGGCTTCGGGTCTCATTCGTATGAGACAGGTAGAGGCAGGACAGGAGTCATTCGTGCATGGAGAACAGGCATAGACGGTGTGGGTCCAATTGCGTGTGTGAGAGTCAAACGGTACAGATGAAGGCGGATGTCGAGTCAGACACATTCATGAGACGAGCACAGGTAGTTTGTGCGTATCGTTCACGTGCGAAATCCTTATGAATTGCTACAACCCATTTGCTCTGAGATGTCTTTCCACTTCTGGTTGATTTGGCCACTCTGTGAGGAACAATTATTACGTCCTCTGACCTGACGTAGAGGTAAGTTCGGCCGCCAGTAACATGTCGCCACGTGCTCTTACTCTTTACCGCGCGGCCCGACGACTTGACCCGGAGCAAAACCCAGGAATGCTATGTTCGCGATTTTCTCGGTATTGCTCGGTATTTGCTCAATATTGCTTTGCAAAAACGAGAAATACCACTCTGTGAAGACCAAAATTATACAAATACCGAGTTGTGCCGAGTTTTTCTACAACTCGGTATTTGCTCAGGATTTGCTCGGTATTGATAGGGATTTGCTCAGTATTGCTAGGTATTTGCTTGATATTGCTAGAAAAAACTCGGTACAACTCAGTATTTGCTCAGGATTTGCTCGGTATTGCTAAGGATTTGCTCGATATTGCTAGGTATTTGCTCGGTATTTGCTCGGTATTGCTAGAAAAAACTAGGTACAACTCGGTACAACTCAGTATTTGCTCAGGATTTGCTCGGTATTGCTAGGGATTTGCTCGGTATTGCTAGAAAAAACTAGGTACAACTCGGTATTTGCTAGGTATTTGAAATATATCCAAAAGGTTATGGGATGTTGTTCGGCTCGTCAAGAATTTTAAAAAACGCACGCGCTAGAACCCAAAAAACAGCAGGTCGGGTCGGTGACTTTTCTTCAAGCTACGTGTCGCTAAAATATTGGTAGCCGAACGTAGAGGAGCGTACATTCACCGGACCAAATAAAAGTTCCTCTGTGAGGGAACCTGGAGACACGGAATGGCTGAACCACCTCGTGTTGGAACCTGGAGCAACAAGTTGTATCCTCTGCGTTTGATTTTTCTATGAATGTTAAACCAACTGGTGAACAGTTGGGGCAATGGGCCGATTTTATTACACCCAATCAAGCAGAAAAAATAACTCTCTTGCATTCACTTTAGACAACCAAACAGCCTCAAAATATTTACTTTATACTGCATTCACTTTGCCGTCAATCAAACAGCCCAAAAAATACTGAGAAAATAATACACTAACATCATAGAAATCACATAGAACAAAACAAGTAATATAACTGAAATATTAACAGAGATAAAATGATGAAAAGTTCAATAGCTAAAGAGTAATTTGCATCATAGAATTCAACAAAACTTGAACATGGATAAAAAAAAAAGTAGATAGTCAAATGCTTCAAACTGCAACAGCTCATTAGTATTCAGACAAGCAAATAATGGAAAACCATGAGGATTAAAATCCTAAAACTTGTGATTTAATAACCTCCCTTGAGATCATTAACAACATCATATGGAATAGGTGTGACTGTCTCTAAAGTTGCACCTTCCACCATGAAACCAGGTTTTGGACCTTCAGGTTGCCTCTTTGTGCTAATGATTTCGCCACGAGCCTTTGCCTCTGCCTTAAGCTCGTCATTCTTCTTCTTCCTCAATCGGAATTCTTCAGCGCATCTGGAAGGTTGTACGTGCTCGACACGCACATGGATTCGTTTCTTGATGATTCTGTTCCCCACCTGATCATTATATGAAATAACAGAATGTAAGTTGAGCATGGCGCCAGGCCAGGGATACAAGAAATGTCAAAAGTTTGCTACTCTTCAGGAATTCTGGAATAATATTTTGTCAGATCAGACTTTGGATGAAATTCATTTCGGAGGCTGCTAATCAACTCACTTTACAAAAGTAACCAACACTTGTAGAGGGAGAAGAGTAAACGGAACTGTGGATGCGTTGGTTGTGTGAAATTGTATAGCGTGGCATTGAATCTGGGTGTGTTAATTGTTAACGACTGGTCTAGTTTTATTGAACAAAATCTAGAGTGTTAAAGGCTATAAAAGGTAAGTAAGCCGCTTGCCTTCTGACAAGACAAGAAGAAGGCTTAGTTTGGGACAGTTTTTTAGCCATTATTTTTCACTGATGTCAAGAAAGTTTTATACTAAAGACTGATATAGAAAGCAGCAAAAAGTTGTCTCAAACGAAGCGTCAACAAGACAAAATGAAGTGATTACGTCTTGCATACATGCAAGGTGGAACGCCAGGTGGCGTGGCAGCGTTCATAGAGGGATGTTAGTACTTCAACTGTGGAAGATGAGTTAGTTCTCCACGATGATAATTTAAAATAAGATCATGTAGAAAGAACATCAGGAGATGAAGAAATGATAATGCGCACTAAAAAACAAGTTAAATCGAATACAACTTCAAGAGTTTCAAGTTATATAGAAGTAAATCTTGAGGATGAAAAAATAAAGCGAATGTGAGGAGACAAGAAGAGATGGAGTGCAAAATAGCCGTAACGTTTTATGGGAAAAAAGAGCACGAAAAATGGCTAAGATGGAATAGATAAAAGCAAAAATTAGATATTCCTAGGCTATACATGTTGTACATGTTTAGCATAATCTATTTACCAATAATTTCGAACTGGAAATACAATGGAAATTGAAAACTCGTAATATTTCTTCTTATGGCTGCAAACGAACCAAGCCGAGTCGAGTATGTGAGTGTTCATGTTTGAGTTCATTTATCATTAGCTTGTTCAAGTTCGGTTCGCTTTTGATTCGAGCTTTATTGTTTGTGTTCATGTTTGGTTCAATTAATTCAAGGGTGTTCATGTTTGGTTCATGTTCGGTTCGTTTAATGCTTATCGAGCTTTAAACAAACAAGCCTTAATGAGCTATATTCATAAACGTATTTAACAAACAAACTATTGAACAAACAAACATTAAATTTGTTCATGAACATCATAAACAAACAATCTAGCAAACATGGACAAATGTGAAATGTCTTTTGTTCAGAAAATTAAATTTATAATAAAAGCAGCTATCTATTTAAAATGAAAATATGATTAATTTTTATGAATATATTCTTAAATGAAGCTTACCTATTGCATTTCTCTCTATTCGAGCTTTTTATTGAGCTTAATGTCAAGCTTGTTCACGAACTTCAAATTAAGTTGTTCGTGAACATAAATGAACCGAACACATTAGTGTTCAAGCTTGTTTATTTAAGGATCGAGCATTTAAAATGTTGTTCATGTTTATTTGTTTAGTTAATTAAATGATCACAAATGAGTTTAATCGAACCGAGCATCGAGTAGTTCGCCGAACGTTTGGTTCGCTTGCAGCCCTATTTCTTCTCTTAATTTAGTGAGATAACTATCACTTCATGCTCTAAAAAAATAATCATACTTAAAATTAGTTTATAAGTTATACATCATTAGTTTTAGTGCCTCACTGTGCTAAATCAACTGCCAAGTGTGGCATTTAGTGCCTTAAGTGTTGAGAAGCTATTTCGTAATTTGTGTGTCATCCGTGAGCTGGGGCTAGGGCCATACTAATCTTCTCAGTGACGTTCCAATTTAATCGGATGTCTACGAAGAGATTAAAAGTGTTGAGAAGCTATACAACACTAATGCATTTGAAGTACATATCCCTCAAATCATAGAGATTATGTTTGGTCACCATCATCAACATCAACAAAAATTGTATCCTTACACAAGTATATATTCATACTCATTATCTATTAGTCCTTGTAAGCATTAATGCTAAACCTATTCTGTATGGATCATTGTGCAAAATTTTAATTAATATTACCTTAGGTTTACCTAATTTCTTTCACTCTAATTCATTTACATTACTTTTATCTATCTATATTATTGGATGCAACTTCTACTGTTTATCGTCCATAAGCATATCACTTAAGTCTATTTTCAATATCTTATCCTTAATAGATAATATTTATTTTTCTTTTTCTACAATCACTTTTCAAGCTGAACTTATCAGGTTTTCCACACCCATCTTAAGATATTAACTTCCAAACAAAAAAAATACAGCATGAATATAAAATATATTTTACAGAATAATTGCTCAATGTCAATCGAAAAATTGGGTGCACAGGGGTTGTCATCAGCCAATGAACCTAACCGCCATCAAGCAGAGCCATCAAGCAGATATTAATGGTGAATAGATTGCCAGTGCTAGACCAATTAGCTAAGGATCAACAATGACAGACTATCAACATACCAATATGCACATGGGCTGGTGATGCCACATTGGCTTCAGTGAAGTCAACCGTAGAAGATTAGCTTGCGGATTTTTCAACTCTTAGGAAGTAATGTCCATTCTCCTTCCAATTAAAACTCCATAGTCCCTTCACACATAACACCAGATGATCAACCATCTATACAATCATTAAAATCAATGGCATTCATAATCATTTACTTTTTTGTTCATTTTATCTAATGATATCATTTTTTCCAATCAAACCTTACAAGTCACTTAATCTGACAAATCATTTAGAAATAACCATCTGGAGGGGTTATGATATAGCTAATCTAGTATGACTAATTGGAAAAAGTACCTAAGCTATACACTTCTCTTGTTTATTATCTGCAATTTCCAACTCCCCTTTTCTTAATTAGCAAGATTTGGGCTGTTTGTTGTGCAATTTCTATACCATGTGCAACCAGGCCCTACAAGAATCACCTTAAAAATGTATACTTAAAAAAAATGGAAAGAATGATGCTCATCAACAATTACCCCTTCCAACTTGAAATTTTTGCCACTTTGTTCCATATGGGCATGAGTTTCCTCAATATACCATCTTGCACAATTTTGTCCGGTGAAAAACATGTTAAATTGAGTTTCCCAAACTGCTTCTATCTGTAATCCAATCATCTTCATTTTTTTCACAAGCTTTATGAATGATTAAATGCTTATCAAACCTGATGAAACTCAACTCATAAATATTTTTTATCTTGCAGAAGAATATAAATGCAGCATACTCGAACACAACTGGGAAATAATGTACAGTTCCCTCCAAAAGGGTAAAAGATAATATATTTGCCACAGTTTGAACCAGTTGATGGCGATTCCAAGTGAATTATCCAAAATGATGCTACGTGACAACTTAAAAAGCATTCAAATATGATGATACTGCTACCTCTGAAAAAAGCGACCATTGCAAAGTAAAGCTCCAAAACCAAAACCATTCACAGAAACACACTGAAATCAAAGCCCATCCAGCAAATAAGAGCGTTAAGTTGTATACTTCCATAAAGCTACTGGAGAGCTAATTATTTAACCTTTAAAGCGAGTACAAAGTTCAATTCTAGCAAGCACATTTTATTTTTACTGTGTGGTTTTTTGGTGTTGTAAGAATTTTTTTGCAGTCCAGCAGCTCAATTATCCTTCCAAATTTAATTTTAGCCTCTATTTTATTTCATTTCATTATCCGTGCTTTTGCCATTTTATAGATCCTACTGACAATTATGATTTATCAGCAGATTAACATCAGATAACTAGAAAATATAACCCGATGCATGCAAAGTTTTCAACAAAATTAATTTAGAGTTTGAGTAAGCATTGTTCTGTTTCCAGAATCCAAATTCACTAAATAACCAAATCCCGTAGAAGAGGAGTGGTCTTAATTTATAACTAAAGACAATTCTTCGATCAAAATCAATGTCATCAGAATGACCCTGGATATTTTGTATAAGGCTGATGAAGATGACAAAGAAGAAAAAAAGAAAATTCACTAAACAACCACATCCCATAGAATTGGAGTGGTTTTAATTTATAACTAAAGACAATTCTTCATACATTCATCAAAATCATTGTCATCAGAGATATTTGGGATAAGGCTGATGATGATGAAAAAGAAGAAAAATTGATGATGATGATGGCAGTAAGAAATAAGCCCCAATCTATCTATTTAGCTATCCTTTTACCACTGCCCATTTCTCTCGTCACATTTCCTCTCTACTAAATACACTCAAATCAAGAAAGGGCTCATAAAAATTAAGGAGAAGAAAACCAAGGCTTGACCCAGGACAGAAGGCATGAGCAAGAATCATTCTATCATCAACAAATGATTTATAACTTATAGTTTTCCTTATCTTGGCTATAGTGCCCTTTCTCATTTCATGCTATTCATATTGGGCTTATCAAGGAAAGAAGGCGTAAGCAAGTATCATATTTCTATCATAAAAAGGTGATTTCTAACTTATAGTTGAATTTTATCCAGCTTATAGCCCCCCTTTCTTCTTTCATGTTCTTCATATAGGAAACCCTAATTGCATGAAAACATAAGCCCTTCTGATAAATGATCATCAATCCTCATTATAAGCCTTCTATGGAAACTCCCAAGGTATTAAGCATTCTTACCCTCAACTATGAGTCCAATTAAGGTCAAATTTTGTGTTTGTTAACTACACCTACAAGTTTTTACAATCAAAACTACTAAAATGAATTTGAGCTTAGAGCAATGGAAAATCCACTCTCGAGATTTGGGAACATTACTTAAACATCTAAACATCAATATGTTGTTTTTAAGTCTCATCATGTGGAGAAATTATTCTGTGCGGACGCCAAACGTAGTTCACCGACCGGAGACCAACCAGAATGCGTCACATCAGCAGCACCAAGCATAGTACCGAGCGTGATACCGAGCGGGGGTGACGTGGCACATTCTGATTGATCTCTGGACGGCGTTCAGCGTCCACACAGAATAATTTACCCATAATGTGATGCCTTCAATGATTGCCATTCCAATATCTTTTTTTTTTTATTGAAAAAGCTGCCCATTACTAAAATAATACTTGCAAGATAATTGAGATAATGATGGCAACAATTATTTTAGTTGGTGTTCTCTCAGTCTTGACTTGAGCTGATGACAGAGTTGGCAACAATAATCCAAATGTAGGATTTCAAAGCTAAATGTTTTTTTATGTAAGATCCTCAAAAACAATGAACCTACATGTAAGGCAGCCTAACCCTAGTCCGATCAAAAGACATACAAATAATATACTTATGCATAAGGGTCTACCCATCCAAGTGCACATAATAAAAATGAAAAAAAAAAGGTTAAAAATACATTCAGAACATATATGGTGCCCACATACTTTGCAAAAAACAACAATGAAGAAATCAAATTTCATAAGCTTAGTTATCATAGCTTACAACTCTCATTTATCTTCTATAGAAACAAATTACTAGCTTCTTTGAAGTTTGAAGTAAGATAAGCTCCAAGATTATTTGATGAAATTTAAAATGAAAGAGCATGTGGCAAGGCCAGAGCAATATAAACAATTGTCCAAATCTACCTAGAAGTATCAAAAATATACACAACAGCCATTTGGTATCACCCTTGGCTCATAATTTTTCAAGAATGCTATCAGTCCTTGCAACACAATTAAAAAAAAAACAAATATGATCATCATCACCATCAACATGGAATATACCCCAAGCATCTAGGCTGGCTTTATGAATCCTCATTTTTCATTCAATCATGATGGGTGTTACCTTAATGCTCCTTGAGGTGCTACTTGAGATGTTGAGCATATTCTACATAAATCATTTTGAATAAATTTTATCCATGTTATCTTCAGTTGAATCATTTTCTTTCATAACCCCCAACATTAATTTCATTGGTCCATCTAATGATTGCATTTCTCATTATTTGTTGTACACATCAAAAACAATTAAAATCTATTTTAAATTACTTTATGTTCATAGATGTCACTTCAACCATATCTCCATATAATTATTCTTTATTTTATCTATTATAGTTATGCCACATCCATAGCAACATTTCTCATTTAAGACATGCTTAATCAAACATTAACTACATTTCTACTACTCAATATTATACTCAGTAAAGCATAATCAAACTAATTACACTTTAAAAAAAAAAAATCTACTTTGCAGACTCCATAATATCCTCTTATTGCATAATACTCTAAACGCTTATCTAGTGCAACCTCCCAACCTTAATTATAGAAACTATATCAACTCAAATAACTAGTGGATACTTAAAACATATCAAATATGCGATACAAACATTTTTTTTTTCTTATTATTCAATGGTTAAAAGATGCCATTATTTAATTATTTGCCAATTCTTGGTTGAAGTTAACTTCTCAATAGCAATCTTTATAAACAAAAATACAGGTAATATGAAAAAAATACGTCCAACTTAAAACATAGATACGCACAGTTTGAAAGGTAGGCTGCAAAGAAACAACCAGCAAAACTTATTTTACAGACAACTCAAAGCCAACATAGATGCATGATTATTATTTAAGCCAATAAGCAAAGAAACCAAACAACATCCATGATTCCACAAAAAGCCAAAGAAAAAAAACAAATTTTTAACTGCAGAAACACGAGGAAGCAAATCGGGATCTAATTGAGAAGAATATCACCT
Source organism: Dendrobium huoshanense (assembly GCA_016618105.1). Classification (NCBI taxonomy): domain Eukaryota; kingdom Viridiplantae; phylum Streptophyta; class Magnoliopsida; order Asparagales; family Orchidaceae; genus Dendrobium; species Dendrobium huoshanense. The sequence goes on along the minus strand of CM028353.1, from coordinate 33,124,005 downwards.
GCTTATTGATTTCGACCCCAATAGCCCTTTTCGTGACGTTCCACACTCTTCCAGTCCTTCCATGGTAGAATTTGTGAGGCATGCCTTTGTGTATGGCGGCATTAACCTTGACATCAACGTACTCTCCGATCTTGTATGTCCGAAGGTAGGTCGTCAGAGGAATGTAACCCTTCTTCCTGAAGGGCCTCGCAAAGAGGTCTCGCGTCCGCGAACGAAGCCCGTGCCCTGCCGGCATCCTAATCCGCCGCTAAGCCTCCACTTGAGAACTCGAGAAAAATAAAAGGCGGAACGGACTACTGAGGAGAACTGGATCTCCTAGGGTTTGAGCTTTGAGGAGGCCATAAGAGAATAGTAAAAGACGGAAAAGCCGGTTGATAGCCATATAATTACGGTTAAGGGACTGTCTAATGTAACACATCTCCGCCGTTCAATTTGCGCGACCATCCGATTTAAGCATTAGTTAGAGCATCTCCATCCAAATGCCGGCCGAACCTCAAATTTTCTATCATGTACTTGTGGGTGAATAGTGCGATGTCAATATTGACGTTGCACTGTTCACCCACGTTTTGCTCTCTCAACCTAATTTGACGAAAAAACACGCGAAATGGGAGAATGATCGTTACCTTCACAGAAGCATCTAAAATGAAGTTCAATTGGAGCATAATTACAACATTTTGGAGTTTTGCTATATTTTGCCGTGAAAAATCACATTCTCGGTTGGAGATGACCTTATTGTTTGTTTGATATTCTACTATTTTTAATCATCATGTGGTGATAAAATACTCCTCACAAGTATGAGAAATTATTAGGTACGGAGTCTGACACATTCGAACTCCAATATGTATAAGTCATATGGTATGTACACAGGTATGTACAAGCCACATGATTTGTACATATTGGAGTCCGAAAACAAGTTATGTTAGACTCCACACATAATAATTTCTCTACAAGAAGGAGATTCAATCATGAAAAAAAAGACAGTATTGCAATTTTAAGAGACATGTTCTATATTTCTAAAAGTTCTTCATAGCATTACTCCTTATTTTTTACGCTTATCTAAAAACATGCATATATGAAGATGATATGGTGCCTCTAAAACAATCAACTTTATTAACTCTCACCAAATTGACAAATGTGCTATTTGGTTGTGTGAAAAAGGAATGTTGTGTAAAAAGAATATGATGTAAAAGGAATACTTTGGAACTGTTTGGACGAATGAAAAAGGAATGCATGACTCGACTTTTTTTATTTGGTTTGAAGTAAAATAAATGTTATGTAAATTGTAAGAAGGTTGTGACCGAGATGGCAAAAAGGGGGCAACAAGGTTACAGGGTAGTGGGAAGGATCAAATTATGATATATCTCATGAGATAGCTTTCAACTATTTTAGAGAATTTTGAACCAAATTTTCAGTAATTTTCATCTCAAAAGATATTTCAACTCCATGGTAAGGATCAAATTCTGATATATGGAGAACGTTTTAGACCCCATTTGGAACGGGTCAATTTTGCCTTTTTCCGTCTCATAATGGAAAAGTTATTTTTCAATTGTTGTTTGAATGTGACATTTGTAAAAATGCTTTTTACAAAGCAGTATTTTTTTTATTGTTTTTTAAAGCTTTTTGATATGTGCTTCTTCATTACAAACCTCTATTCTCAACATAAAACCACGAGGGTCAAAAATTATAGAGATGTTATTGTCTCTAGTTAGTTGAGAAATAGATAATAGATTAAATTTAAGAGATGGAGTGTGAAGAAGTTGCGACAAGTGCAGCTGACGGCTAGGGGTCGGTAAAATGCCGGACCCGGTGTGCGCTATTGGCACCGAATTGCCATCTCCTACCGTGACGTTGTCTGCACCATGATAAGACTGAGCTATTGACATGTTCTCCAACGAGTTGGTTAAATGCGATGAAGCTCCTGAGTCCAAGAACCAGGTGGTGTCCGGTGAGTCTGAGCTTGCTAGAAACGCCGCACTTGTATTCTTGCTTGACGGCACATATTGAGCATTCATACGATGCCAACATGTTTGAGCCGAATGCCCTTTCTTGTAGCAAATTTGACAGGATACCGCGGAGAGTGCATTTGCTCTTTGCTGAGGTATTAATGTAGACGACTCCGAACTTGACGTTCTGTTAGAGTTCAAGTTGTTGTATGAGTTCTTTACTTTGATTCGCCGGCCTCTACCTCTTTGGTTAAACATCGTCGGATCTTGAATTGACGAGAACCGAGCCGCATCAGCGGCTAAATTGATTTCTTCGCTCAGCAATAGAGGATAGATCTATTCAAGAGTGAGAGGAAAGATAGAGGTCCTGATTGAGGACTTGAACGACTGGTAGATCTGTGGGAGCACGTTAAGTATATGGTGAATTATATCTTCGGGATCAACTGAAGATCCAGCCGCCGAGATTTGATCAACGATGGCCTTGATCTCCGAGAGATAAGCCGTCATTGAGTTGTTCTTGAGCGAGACATTGTGAAGCGAGTTTCTGAGTTGAATCACCCTCGATCTGTTCGACGCCTGAAATCTGGTTTCGAGCGCCGCCCAGACCTCCGCCGTAGAATCAAGAGAGATGACACGGAAGAATTGAGGTCGAAATTGTTGAGCATATGGAGGCAGAGAGATTTTGATCTGTCTGCAACCACTGGGCATACGCCGGATTAATGACCGATGCACCGGACGAATTTATCACAAATTGAGACGGCGGTGTGGATTTAGAATCAAGAAATTTCAGAAATCCATTAGCCCGCAACGTCTTCAAGATTTGCGACTTCCATATGTTGAAATTGTCCGGAGTTAGGGACGATGATACCAGATTACGGAGATTTGATACGACGAATTTCAAGTTCGCTGAGATCGTAGCTTCGTCGGACTCTTGGCACCCGCTTCTTTCTTGAAGTCGTGAGGATGCCGAATCCGCCATGGCTCAGGATCTAAGCCAAGACTGATACCATGAAGAACTATAAGCTTCTAAAGAAAGATAGAAAGAAGACTTGAAAGTATATTATAATATCTTAACCTTTTGTACAGACCGAGAGCCTTTATATAGATAAAGGTTATAGTATATATGTTAGTAATTACAAGTATACCTAAGAACAATCTATATCCTATTTAACACTAAGCAACGTAATAAGTCCTAATAAAAAGTATAATCAAATGTTGTTTTAAACGTTAATTGATAAGTCAAATGTTCTACAAAATGAGCTACTTAGGCTTCGTTTGATTTACACCAGCGTTTTTTTCATTCTTAAACTGAGGTATTAGAATGGAGAAGCGGAATTTTTTTCCTTCTCGAATTGGTGTAAATTCGGAGTTATATCAAAAGGCCTTTTGAAAAAGTAACGCAAACAAACATTAAAATACTCATTTTTCTCTGATTTCAATCGCAAACGGAAAAACTTACGGGCAACCAAACGAAGCCTTAATGTGAGGAAACTTATAAGTCTAAAATAATTGAATTTTGATATCATTGATAAAATGAAATGCACAAAAAATATGAAATGACTTTTTTGAACTTTTAGATGAAATATCTGAAACATTTATATAATTTACTAAGTTTTAATCTCTAAAAATTTATAAATAGGTTATTTTTATACAATCAAGAAAACCTTTTTATTGGAGATAATTTATGAACTAAATAAATTTTGTTGATATAAATATTTTAGTGCGAAAAGAGAAGAAAATATGAGGGAAGAGAGTATTCATACTATTTTTTAATGGGCAAATTTTCAGTCTAAGCATCATTAGGAAGTTAATTAAGAAGATAAGCATAATTAAAAAAAATTAAAAGTAGGCATAATCGCCATTACATTCAGCGATTTAAGCTGCCAACTAAAGTCGCCCATTGTATCGACGACTTCTAAGTCGCCCGATTAACGGGCGACTTACGTAATTTAAAAAAAATAATAATAAATTTTTTTATCGCATAATAATTGTTGCATTGGATGTACAGCATATATATATATATATCATTAACTTATATATAAGATTTTATTTATGAAAAATTCTATAATTTGAAGTAGATATTGTGTCTCATATTTTGATTTCAATCCAAATGTCTTATCTTATGAAAGTATTTATGTGTGATTGTATTGTTAAATTTTGTCAAATTGTAGTTATATGTTGAATGAGTACTTTGCCTTACTATTTAATCTCATCAAATTTCAAATAAATTTAATTTGATTTAATTTAATTACTGAAGTGTGTAGTATGTTAGCTGAAAGAAATATAAGCAAAGTCATATTCAGTAATCACCAAATGTAATATCAGTAGAAGTCTACATAATACATAATCAAAATATATCATAAACTAACGTCTCCTACGTTCTCTATGGGGTAAAGCATCACTGCCTGGTGTGTAATGTTGTGGTCGACGTACAGGCCTGTCACGTAACACATGTTGCTCAACCCCAAAGACGCCCTCTTGCTCTGCCTCAACTGTGCCTGCTAGAGTACTGTCTGGAACATGCTCATATGGGTACCAGCCTGGTGTAGTCGGCTGAGTCGACTGAGTAAAGAAAGGCTGAGGTCCCAAAACTTGATACGATGATGGTCCTGCATCAATAGATTGAGGCTCACCTATCACTAGACTGAAGGACTCGTATGGATAGCCTGCATATCCATGCTCAGAGTATAGGTAATCAGGGATATGAAGCTCTCTACGCAAATCCACTATCATCTCAGCAATTCTCTTAATAACACTATCGGCATTGCTGTAGTCATTTGAACCAACCATAGGTAACATTGCCCTCTCTGTCTCTACGAAGAAATTACGCTGAGTGAAAGGAAGATAAATAGAACTTCAATAATGTTATAATTATTAAGAAATGAAGTATATAACGCATTGATATTACGTACCAAATATCGCTCTGAAGGTGGTTTGGGGTAGTATGTAGTTGGTGGTGTTGTTGGTGGCTTCAACATGTATAATGTCGCCCAGGACCTGAACCACTGTAAGTACTCGTGAATGAAGTGTTCACTATCAGGTCCCGCAGTAATTCCTTCAATGATATATGCTCGTCTATCCTCCCACAATCCAATGTAAGGAAGGTGGTACACCATCCAATCTGTATCAGCTTTACCACGCCCATCAACTCGTGCAAATTTTAGCTCCATTGGTTGAACATCCGTGGTCGGAATAAGCTCAAACTGTCTAACAACTCTATCGGGGAGGTGCCACTCCACCCGAGTCCAACAGACCAGAGGCACACGAGCCAACCAGATAACTTCTCCTAATAAGCATATATCAGTGACCTGAGAACGAACTTCAGTGGTGTACGACTCCCAAATCACCTAGCCAATCAAATAATTGTATATCAACGAACTGAGAGGGAATTTCTATATTACTAAAAAAAATACAAACCTGGTTGTCTAAAAGTCCATCTAACTCATCTCTATAGCTGCTGAGGCAACATGTTGGGAGCTGGCTTCTGAATTCTTGGTTCCACCTACAAAAACCCAAAAATTTATATATTGTTATTATTAGAAATAAAAATATATAATTATTAGCATTTTTGTTGTTGGTTACCTATAGCCAACAGAAAGTCCATCCAAATTGACATGATGTGGGACATGAAGTGCAGGTTGTCCAACATGAAGTCGCTCCCAACACCAAATATGAAGAAAGTGAATGCAGCTTGCAATATTGGCTCTCTTAGGCTTAGTAGCCTCAGCAAGTTCCCGGTATAAGTGGGCTAGTACTGCTCCCCCTATAGAATATGTGCTGAACAACCCAAGTCCTCCAACAAAGGTAAGAACCTCAAATGAATCTCACATCCTGAGGTGTCCGGGACTAGATAAGTTCCCATCATAAAGAGAATGTATGCACGAACATGCCGCCAAAAATCTATCTCGTTCAAGTCCAAGTAGGAATTCCTATAGAAGGTCCAACGTAACCATCTCAAAGGTAGGCAAGTCTGAGCCTGTGTCTGGCCCATCCTGAACTTCGATGAGACTCGTGGGTTGAATGGATCTTGATAAACAACATCTCGCTCAGGATGCTGCCCTAATAGATCATCACAGCAATCGGGCCAACTAGCCCATCGTCTACCGGCCCCTACAACAATGTTCCCAACCAATGTCAGCCCATCAATCTGAAGGTCTAATATCATAGCAACATCTAGTAATGTAATACTCATCTCACCTTCAGGCAAGTGAAATGAGTTTGTCTGTGGTGACCAGCGCTCAACCAAAGCTGTGAGAAGATTGTGATCCATCATTATGTATCGCAGCTGACTAACGTAGTCCAATCCTAAGACTCGTAGGCCTTCCATAAATCTGAGACAATTTATTGGCCACTCATGAACCATAAGCAGATGCGAGGCAGCTTCCAAAACTGTCCCCTAAATGTCAAGAAGATATAAGGGAATTAGTACAATTAAATAAAATAATGATAATCAAAATTTTTTAAATCATATCATACCTCATCCGGATGAGCTGCTCTGTGTGACCCACATAATGAGGCAATGCTGGGATTTATATCTATTGTGATATTTTGCTATTCTTCATCAACCTGTGGTGTAGATTTTTTAGGTTGACGTTTTTGATGTGCAGGTTGAGTTTCTGCCATATTACGTATAATTCGACATAAAAAAAATATGTCATATAAAATAAATGAAAAAGAAAGCATAAAGAATAAACTTGCAAATCAAACATAAAAAAAATTATCTCAACTCGACTATGTTAACTTCTTTTGTTCTTATTAAAAAAAATTTGCAGTTGTAGCCTCTAAATAAATAAGCAAGCATAGATTTTTTTAATCATTTCTTCATCACCATATCGAAAGCAAGTAGGATTACATTAATACATAAATTACAAATTTTACCCAAACAAATCCTTAAAAACTAAAACCAAAATACAAAGTAATATTTCATAAGCACTCACACCTCATTTTGAGAATTCTTAAACATAAACAAACTACAACACAAAGGTTCAGATCACCAAAATCACACATTGTTCGCACGACGGGATGGACAGGTAGTTCTATTATGCCCAACTATATGGCAGTAACTACACAATCTGGTACTTTGAGGTCTTCGTTCATCCATTGTGTTTCTGTATCGATTAGTCTTTGGTCTGCCAGACCTTCTTCTAAAGTTTGGAGGGCTCAAAGGAAACAAACCAGTAGCAGGATCATGATTTGGCCAGTATTCCTTATCCGGTATTGTGTGAAATTCTTCTAAGTATGTCATCTTTAAATTTTTCATTGTGTAATATTCAGAAACAAACTCAAGGTGACTTATCCTTACTGATGCAGTTGAACTTATGACATGTGCACATGGCATGTGATAAATAACAAGTTTCCCACAACTACATACACTATTACCACCCGGTGTAACGTCCACACGGTATGATCTTGAGGACATATCAAAAACTTGAAACTCATGCATATTAATACATCTAGGCTCTGGTATTCTTCTTGCATCATTTTCAAGTTTTCTTAATTTAGTTTGGACTCGTGGGGAAAAAATATTATTACTCTGATGTTCTTCAGTTTGAATAAGCTCGGGTCGACGAACAAACATTCTAACATCATTATAATAAATGGCAGTAATAAGTGCTTGCACCGGTAAGCCACGAGTTCTCTTCAAAATTCCATTAAATGCTTCAGAGGCGTTTGTTGTCATTACTCCGTAACAAAATCCACCATCAAATATCAACGACCACTTCGAAACATCCCTTTCAACTAACCATTAATGAAGTTCAGGCTTAATTCTTATTATATCTAACATGCTCTGATTGAATAATTCTGCATCATCAGTATTCCCAGCTGCGTACATTTTCTGGCATAAAAATTCCACATCAGATACTCCTATTTGGTGAACATATTTCTTGAAGTTTTCACGTAAGTGTCTAAGACAGTGACGGTGTGCTGCCGAAGGAAAGATTTCCCGTCATCCACGCACCAACCCAGGATGTCGATCAGATATGATGCAAAGATTAGTTCTACTTGCAACAGCAGAGAGTAAATCATGTAATATGGTGAGAAACCAGATCCAAGATTCGTTGCACTCTGACTCCACAATTCCAAAAGCTAATGGGAATAGCCTATTATTCGCATCAAGCCCAACTGCAATGAGTAATGTTCCATCTGTGCTAAGGACAGGCCGGCAAAACCTCCAACCACTAATAGATGGACTGAAAGCCCAAAATAACCTTTGAAATCTATATGAACTTGAAGATTGGATTTTGTACACAGTTCCAGGCATAGCTTGAATAATATCTTCCATGAACAAATTCAGTGATCGGTAGAACTCTTTCCAACTGCCAAAACTGCTTTAATAGCCTTCTGACGTGCATCCCATGCTTTCATATATCAAACTTTAATGTTAAACTTTGCCTCAACTCTTCCAATTATTTCTCTAGGTTTTATATCCATTTGTTTTCTTATAGTTTGAATAATAAAGAAGCTAATGAACTGTGAATTACATTGCCTGTGACCTGCTTGAAGAATAGGGTTCGTACACGTATGTGGACCCTTTATGGTAGCTATTTTCCATACCCCACTCAATCGCTTGCTTAAGCTGGCATGCAAACGCCAAGGACACTTTATCGGCATAGTATCATGTTGTACACAAGCAACTGTAAATTTTTATTTGTTCGATGCCACAACGACAAATTGAACATTATTTATGATTGACCAACCCTAGGTGAATTGTAGTTCTTATTTTCTCCGGAAACACATATTTTCTACCAATTCATTCGGAATGATAAATTCATCATCTGTGATGCTAAAAACATTACTATTATCCGGTGCAACATCCTCATTCCATTGACGTGTAGTCTTAGGAATCTCAGCATATTCATTATTAGATGTCATGCCCTCTTCTGTATTTGCAGTTCTTGTACAGTAATCACGAATAATATCATTGGTATTTGGCTGAACACCTACATTAGTTACAGTAAAATCATGGAGGATATCATCAAACTCTTCATCCTCATCATCACTTGAACCACTGCTCATTGTCTTATATCCTTCATCATTGATAGTAGGAGCTGATAATCTAATATCATTGACTCAAAAATAGAAGTACCCTGGGATTGTGTTGAAGGACCGGCCAAATTCTGATGGTATGGAGTTTGTGTGGATATGTATTTATACTTATATCATATTAGATAATATTGAATAGGATTTTACTTTAGAAAAACCAAAATCTCCTTTAAAACTAACATACCCGACATATGGAATTGGGATTTCCAAGGCCATCCCCGCAGCATCATGCATCTCATGTACATGATCTAGTACGACTGAATCACGAATTTTACTCGATATGTCTTTATCCAAATTAATATCATTCTGAATTTCCTCAACCTCCACATATAGTATCAAAACTTCAGACGCAGCTAAGGATAATGCAAATCCACAACCTTCATCATCCTCAAGTTTCAAGGCCATGAATTGGTTGCCCACTGGAAAATGACCCACAATGGTCACTGCGAACTTTGAGGGATCAAACTTTAGGGCTCTGAGAACTCAATCCTTCAACTGCTTCAAATTCGAGTTGAATGGAACTTGTAGGGGCCGACACTGACCACCAATATATGTTAGCGAAAAATTTGCATCTAATGATAACTCTCCATCATATAACAACATAAAGGATGGTGGTCTTGCACTCATTTTAAATACGTACATTTAAATTTGAAAGAATATATTTATTTCAAATCATAAACATGATCTTCGTAACATTTCATAAGATGTTCCAATAGATACTTACAATAATCATAAAATGTTATATATATATATATATATATATATATATATATATATATATATATATATATATATATATATATATATATATATATATATTAAACATAAAAAGTTAAATATAATTTAAACTAAAATGTTATCAATTCAAAAGATTAATGTTAAATATATATGTTATAAATTGTCATATTAATAATAATAAGTTAACACAAAGTTTATATTTATTTCCATTTTTTTTTATATTTACTAATACAAAAAAAATTGATATCTACATAAATAAATATTTATTATTAATTATTCCTTAAAGTTTTTTTTTTTAAAGGTATGTATAATACAAGTATAATTTTGTTAATTATCCTACAATTACAAGCAAGATCACAAACACAAAAGTAACCAACAAATCTGGCCAAATCGGGTAAATCTGAAATGCACTAGCGACAAGTACATGAATCTATTACTTCCTAAATTACTCCTTAAGTGAAAATTTCAAAATTATAATCACCTCATTCTACACTTTTACACGGTGCATTCTCTTTTTTTTTTCCTTATTTTACCTTATATTAACGAAAGGAATAAATAAATATAAAATTTAAACAAAAATATACACTAAAACATACCTAAAATGGCGAAATCCGGCGGTGAACAATCACCTTGCGACGAGATCTGCGAGGGCAAACAGATCAGGCACGGGGAGAAGGGTTTTGACCTTTCTTTTTAAATAGGGCAATGGGCGACTTTGATTAATTGTAAGTCATCCGTTAGACGGGAGATTATACCTAGTTTTAAAGTTTTAAAAAATAATGCTTAATCCCGTAATTAAGGCTTTAATCATGCTTAGTCCTAAAAATTTGCCTTTTTTAATCCAACGAAAATCCACATCAATATATTTCCAAAAAATAAAAAATAAAGAGAGAGTAATGCGGTGAGCGTGGATCGAACACGCGACCTCCAGATCTTCAGTCTGGCGCTCTCCCAACTGAGCTATCCCCGCAATTTTGTAATTTTTACATTATTTTATTCTTTATAGAGTTAAAAAATCAAACTTCCCCAAATTAAGTAGACGAAAGAACGAATTAGTTCAGACTTGGACGATTATATATAATTTTTGACTGCGCCCAAACCGGCAAAATAACACCATGGAAGATTACTCTGTAATATTCTTTGGAAGAAAATAACTTAATTGATACTTCATTAATCATTCACCCACATCTACATCGACTTCTCCACCAGCTATTGCTGGCTTATTGGCGAGTCTTTTGAACTACTGTTTAGAGTTTAGAGTTCTACAATAGAGTCTTGTATTGGGTACTCATATTCACACCCACCCATACCCCTACCCAAGGGGTATGGGTCCGCCCATGGCCTTGTGGGTGGGTACTAAACATCGAGGGATAAATCGGTTAACATTGTTAATGACCATATATCTTATATTACTGCAATCATCACTACGTAGTGTGCAGCTCTTAACAATGCTGCGACTATGGTAATTATGATATGCGGCTTGAAAGTTTGCAATCAGAGTAAATGACAATAAGACTCATGGACATCAGTCCGTGGCAGACTGCGTTCAAAAAGCATGAAAAGTTGGTGGGTACGGCATCCCGAAAGTCACAGTAGATGGGCGAAGCCCGTTTGAGTAAAGCATGAGTACCCAACTATAACCCCATGTAAGACTTTGTTCTACAGGGAATCTATTTATTAAAGAGTTTCCTAAACATCTCAATCTAAGCTTTATGATATAGCATAAAGCAGTCATAACGTCAAACTGGATGGCCTGGTGTGGTATTGGCAACCATAGTACTATCAGATTTTCATTGATGGTGTCCTGAATTATTCGATCTCTTTTGGTATTACTTCTCGATGGCCTGCTTCACCCCGACAACCAGGTTGTGATGGCTATCTTGGAATTTAATTTTGCTTGGGGAATTTACATAAATTTTATTATATTAGACCAATTAAAATAAATTTTTCCAAAAAAAAAGTCATGATATTTCTTTTTTTTAGTGAGAATATTTAGACCAATTAAAATAAACTCTTTTTTTTTAATGGTCTATATTTCTTTTTACTCTACATTCAAAGCAATCAACCTCAAAGTCAAATACAAAATAACAATTGATCCAATAAAAACTAATGATCCAAATTTAAACAAACACTTACTCATTCAGTCAATTAGCTCATAAGCTAAATCATTAAAAGAACTAATATAAAATTCACTTAAAACTATTAAAATTTAAGAGTTTATGTGCCAAAATTTTTAAAAAATTTACTCTTTTCTCCTTATCTAAACTAATTTGTTATTATTTCTTTTCTAATTCATCCGTCATTTTATTATTTCATTACAAACTTAGAATTGAAATAACTAAACGAGATATGCAAAATAATAATAATAATACAAAAATTTCTTAAACTAAAAACTTTTTTAAACAATAAAAAAACTATCCCAAATGAAACGTAAGTTTTTTATTGTTGAATCTAGACTCATTACACACTTTAGTTATGGCCATGCAGCACTGCAAAGCTGGAGTAATTATTGTGTCCGGACACCGAATGCGTCCAGAGACCAATAACAAAGCACCATGTCACTTGGGTGCTCGATACCGAGCACTCGGTATTGTTGGGTATTTGTCCGGACGTAATAGCTTTTCGCAAAGCTGACAATAGCCAGATGCAAGCTTAGGCTTCGTTTGAAACGGTTTTCTTACAGCTTCTTAAAGCAATTTTCTAGTACAAAATTTAAATTTTTGTACTAAAAGTTACTATAAGAAGCATTAATAAAACCGCCCCAAAGGAAACCTTAGACTCGTACCCAGCCTCCTACTTCACATAGCCAACCTGATCAGATGATAGACCTGGCATATATGAAGATATTGCACTCCCACAATACCCCAATGTTCTGTATGTTAATCAAAAGATGGAAGAAGATTTAACAGATTAAAGCACAAAAACTTACAAAGAAAACATAAAAATAACAGGAAAAACCTGTCACATATGATGATTTTGAAGTCCCACAACACAAAAACATCAAACATAAAAGATGCAAAACAATGCAGAGGTGCTGTCACTGCTGATGATTGTAGCAATTCATGATACCAACATCTTAATTATTATATATTCACTTAGTTTCACTATAGCAACATTGCTTTTACCACTGCGGTAAGACAGATTATGGTGACTGCCAAAAAAAGTAGAAATCAATACTGAATTTAAAGATTTCTCATTTCTGAAGATGGTTGGTAGGGATGAGGAGATGAACCATTTTTATGGATGAACTTCAAGCACACAGCGCAGACATCCTCCCTCGTGCATCAGATCAAAGGCCTTGTTGATCTCAGCCAGGGTCAGTTCGTGAGTGACATATTCGTCTACTTTAATTTCCTGCAAAACCAAAGAAATGGATCGATGAATGCTCGATCTGATTTCATGGTGAACTCGAAAGGAGTTGAAGGAAGCAAAATCTGGATTTGTAAAAAATGTAATAACGAGTACTACAGTGGCAGAAAAGAAAGAAAATGCTAAGACATAGTCTTTTGTTTCGTTTGGGATGGCTTTTTTCCTGCTTCTTAAAACAATTTTTTAATACAAAAATTAAAATTTGTGTATTAAAAAGCTGCTCTAAGAAGCAGCAAAAAAGTCGTCCCAAACGAAGACTTTATAAAAATAGAAAATATGGGGTATAATAGAAAGATTGTGAGAGTGTCATTTATCTGAAAAGAAGTTGAAGAAAATAACATTAGGTGATCAAGGCATGTGAAATGAAACTCAAGGGATGTAATAATAAAATAGAGAATTGATGTAATAACTTCATTGGGTAAATAAAGAGAAAGTTGAAGCAGTGAATTGAAGATGCTATGATTAGTGAAATATGCAATCAAGTCACCTTATGCATGTATTTTTCAACAAGCAATGGTACTTGAGAGCGGCTCTTGAAGCCTCCAAAAGCAGTTCCCTTCCATACACGCCCCGTCACAAGTTGGAAAGGTCGGGTTGATATCTCCTGCCCAGAAGCTGCCACACCGACAATAACTGATGTCCCCCAGCCCTGTACAGCAAATAATCGATAAGAAAAAAAAAAAAAAAAAAAAAATATATATATATATATATATATATATATATATATATATATATATATATATATATATATATATATATATATATATATATATATATATATATATATATATATCAGCTCAAAGAGTTAAACATTATATAAAGATAACATAATTGGGAACATAATAACATGGAAATTATTTTTCAAAATTATGAACATATTTATTTTCCAAAGAAACTTAGCATGAATAGTTGGCACGTACTGGGGATGACTATAATACAAAATTTCCAGAGTGGTTTATTTAAGTTTTTGCAATTCTCAAAGATTAGTTGATTTATCCAATTTTGGGTAAACATGAAAACTTATAAGTAAGATGCATTAAAAAAGAACCAAGAAATGGTGTGTTGCCAAGCATCACAACGATTAAGGCTTCGTTTGAGACAGCTTTTTTACTATTTTCTAAATCAGTTTTTCAATACAAAAAAATTTTAAATTAAAAAATTTTATACTAAAAAATTACTTTATAAAGTAATAAGAAACAGATCTCAAATGAAGCCTAAGATGCCCAGCTTTCCATTCACTTCTACTTTCTTTTTTCACTCATTTTATTTCTCTTCGGAGAGAGGGATGTGATCTTGTGATTAATCATCAATATGTGCATGTATTGATCAAGAAAAATTATGCGTTAAAAAAGGATGTTGTCGCATTTGGAGACCGCAGGTGTCGAACAGGTTGGATGGGTAGGCATGGAGAGAATTTACCTTATGACAGCATTCCAAAGCAGCCCTCATCAGTTGGACATTTCCAATACATTCAAAACTGTAATCCACGCCACCATCAGTGAGGTCAATGATAACCTGCTGTATTGGTTTTTCATGGTCCTTAGGATTCACGAACTCAGTAATACCAAAATTCTTTCCTGCAATAAGATAAATGAATCATGATAATTTGTTTTATTTAAAAAATGAAGTTCATTAAAATATTAATAATCTTTAAATTTGCACATGTAATAAACATGTACATTAGCAATTTCAGGTTTCACTGAAAAACAACTACAGAAGAACAGAGCATTCACAATGCAATGAATTTGTGATTAAAGCGGTTGTTAAGGTATCAATGGCCATCAGTCCAAATTTTAGTGCATAGAGTATGACAAAAATTCAATCTAATGGAAATGGCAAATTTGAATATGCAGTCGTTGTGAGGCATATTGTTACAATGAAAAGTAACACATTTAAATCTGGTTTTATCTCAACGCTAGAGCCTTGTCAACTTATAAAGCACAAGCCTGGTTCATGGCAAATAAAAAAATTGAAAGAAACCAACATTAACAGACTACGAGGCGGTTCAAAACTTCTTTGGGCATGTAAAATGTGTGTGTGCGGGGGGGGGGGGGGGGGGGGTGTGCGCAAGTGGCATGACAAGCTTCCAACAGGTAAGTTGATGTCTTTTTAAATTAGCTATGAGAAACCTACAAAGGATATCCAAGGCAAGCTTTCTTAGTGTACGTTATTTGCAAAATAGCCATCGTTTAAATAAGTGAGATCTCAATTAAAATAACTAAAAGTTCAAACAATTGAGAAAATTTTTATAACATATGATTAGAAGAACCTTTACATAACATACATCTTCAATGAGCATGAAGTTGATAATTATTAACAAATATTGCTTGAACAAGTGATTTAAGGCATTGCCAATCCAGGGGTGCAGGTCTTTTGCTGGAGACTATTCAAGAATGCATTGCCAACGTACCAGTTCCTAGCTCATAGAAGGTTGCAAGAAGATGATACGTGTCCTAGATGTTCAGCGGGAATAGAGGATGTGGAACATATCCTTGTCAAATGCATCAGATTAAAAGAAGTGGTTTCAATGCTGAACGTATCGGGATTTGACATGCCTGAGTTCGGTAACTTAGAAGAGTGTTGCTCTTGGCTAGAAACAAACGCTAAGATTAATGGTATGTTTATTAATCTATATTATAATATTGTGTACCTATCTTCGAAAGCTAGAAATAAATTGGTATATGATGGGATAGTCGAAAGTGCAAAATCCATAACGGCAAATGCAATCAGCATGTCGTCTTTTTCTAAATTGATTTTTAACTTAATTCCGGAAAAAAGGGATGTTAATCAGTCTTATAGGCTGTCTAATATTTGGCATCCCCCTCCACCCGGTTGGTTAAAGATCAATGTAGATGCTTCTCTTTGTTCTTCCTACATAGCAGGCGTCGGAGGTGTAGTCAGAGACTGCAAAGGAAGATTCTTGTTGGCATTTGGTAAAATATGCATCCATTGGGACATCTATCAGTTAGAACTTCTTGCTATAAAAATCTTGAAAGAGGTAATCAAGGATTGGATGTTCAAATAAAAGGGAACTATCATAGAAAACGACAATTCAAATGTTATAAAGGCTATCCAACGGGCTATGCTTCATGGATTCAAGGGGATGGAAGAATTGGAATTCTTTGTGGGCTCCGAAAATTCGGCCTCGGCCTCCACTCGCTTTTCTTTTTTTATATTCCACGAGGGAGTTTTAACTGAATAAGTTCCGAGGTAAATTTTGGAAGGCAGATGGGTTTGTAGATAAGACACTACCCAGAGATTTCGCCCTCATTTTGTGAGGACTTTATGATTTGAGTTCTGGTTTCCTATAGGCGCAAGCCCCTATAGTTAATTACCCCTCCCGATCACGAGAGAGAACTTTCGATTAAGGCTAGTCGTCAATTAGATACGTATAGAGAATACGTGTATCTGGCATATAGTAGCAGCATAGGTTTCGGATGTTGGAAAATGGTTGGAAATTGAGTTTGGATTTGGGAATTTGGAAAGTATTGAAAAGTTTGATATTTAAAATATGAAATTTCACCACCTAACACTTAAAGCGGATGGTGGGGGAATGGATGATGGGCCCGATCAAGATCTCATGGTTCCGTCGTCCCGGGCCATCGTGGTCCCTGGTCTACTTAGTCAGAGGAGGTAGTCGACCCAACCTGACAAAAGGATCCTTATTGGCAGCCATGGGTTGCTTCGTCCAAGGGGACCTTATAGACCGGGGTTGACTATTTGTCTAAGGGGATAAATTTGAATCCACCTTATCTTACAGAGAGCTTTGTGCCCTATCGATTATATCTTATTGATTAATATCTCAAGGATTTGATGCCAATAAGGAACGTAACGGCGCTGGCCATAATCGGTATAGCGTGGTGCCATTTGGCGGCAAAACCACTCGGTTCAGAGGGCCCCGGGTCATAACCGTTTATCCTGCGGTGCCATTTGGCGGCAAACCGCCGGTTAGAGGACACGTACCACGTCTTTATTGGCAGGAGATTGATTGAGAATGGATCCTAGTGATATTTTCGACTAGGCATTTGGCTCTTTGTGAGCTGAAGTTATATTTGAATTTGTCCACCTCGCAAACTGTTGCGAAGAGTGGATGGGTTTTACTTTAAGTGTGTTGATTGATTGATTTCATTTTTTAAATATTTTTGGGATTTTGTGATTTTAAGATTTTTTTAGATTTTTGTGGGTATTTTGGGTGGAGCTTTGAATTATTTAGAAATGAGACATTTGAAAATATTTGGAAACCCCTCCGATTGAGATCTGCATTCAACACGACCATCATTGGGGTGTTTGGGGGTCATTTTTTTTTATGAATTGAACCTTGTCAACTCTGTCGGGATGTCGACAGAGGATCGGGTTTTGTAGGCTTTGAGCCTTTGATAGTGAATTCTTATTGTTATAGGCCTTGAAAGCCTAATATGAATGTATTAAGACAAATATGACGGTCGCCACAACCGTATATTTGTTTGATGGTTCGAACCCTGTCGACTTCTATTGACCCGTATATAAGGACCAGGTTCGAACTTGAATTCACTTATTGACTCGCGTAGCTTCCCTAGACGTCACGTGTATACCAATAACACACTCGTCGGGGCCCATGCGGGTTTCCTAATTTCTTTACCCATTTTCGTGTACTTATGTGTATACAAATTACAGTGCACGTGTGGGGGTATTGTAATAAAGTTAATAAACGCGTTCTGTCCGCTTGCATGATTGTTGCAGATCCGGTGGCGGGGCATAACAGCTTCTGAATAGACTTGTTCGCTGCTTTGCACAGGTAGACTGTCGTGCACTATTTGTTGATTTTTGTAGACGGGTCATAGTGCACTAACTAATCTCCTGCCTTTAGTTGTAGAAGCTCGTAGGAACTTGTAGTCTTTATGCATTATGCTGTGATTTTGGTCTTTGCAATACAACCATTACTGTTGGAGGTAGATATTCATCCTTAAACTGAAGTTGACTACATGATACTGCATTTACTGTAGTCTTTATGCATCTACCAATGGATGGATGTTGTACATACATTTGTATTCGTAGAGAATTTGTATGGATTGCAGATCTTCTGGCACTGTTTGCATTTATTCATACTGATTATGTTCCTTATATGTTTTGCTCACTTTGCCACTTCTCTTTCTTGTGTAATTCATAACGAACATTACAAATCATTCATCCTCCCTAGAAATAACTTGTAGCATGCATAGTGAACTTGCATTATCAATACTTTCCTGCCATCAACTATATATACTTTTCAATTTTCATTGCATGTAAGCATATTGTCACCTTTCTCATGATTTCTATTGATTGTTGCTTGTGGGTGAGATATGAAAATCTCAATCATCATAAGTTATTGTTCACAGGGAATTGTTGTACACCATTTAAATGTGTTTGTAGCATGTTTTCCACATCACTTATTCATAAGTGACACCTAACATCCTTCACTAGTTCTGATTGGAGAACTATCACATCCATTTGTACACCAATCTCTATCATTCATAAAAGATTCATCCTCTATGAAGTACTACTATTACTGTTGTTTGTATGTAGATTTAGCTCATTCACTTTGTGTGCTAACATGTTGGATGGATTGCGCTCATCACACATTGTCAATACTTGCACCACTATGCTCACCTCTACTCATTTGTAAGCATGATTTGAGATGGATGTTGTAAATCAAATATCATCATACAAAATTCCATGTCAAGTTTGAAATGAGTTTGTGCATGAATCTTCACTTGTTTGCATGACATTTGAATGAGTACTTTACCCTTAAATTAAAGTGACAACTCCTTATCATTCCATTGGAGCCTTAATATCATCATTCAAATCAAGTTCTACTTGATTTTGAATCAAATGAGACTCAAAATACAAGTTCAAGTTTGAGTCAAAAGTGTTCAATCAAGTTCATTGTTCAATTTAATTTGTTGCTTAAATAGTCCCCTGCTGTCTTGTAGAATTCAAGTTCTAGTGCATGTCTCTTTTGAGTTCAAACAGGTTCGAGTGCAAGTTCTCTTATATCTTTTTCAAGTCCAAGCCTTGTCGGCTTAATGTTCCAATCATGCTCTTGCTTGGGTCCAGTTCAATTTCATTTGAAGTTCAAGTCCAAGTGTTGTCAACTTGGTTCAAGTTCTAAGTATAGTTCCAAGTGGTCAACTTGTATCTTTTATTCCAAGTTTTCATTGAAGTCATTTTGATTTTAATTAAGCTTGGATTTGTTTTAGATTTGAGCTTTATTGCATTAAAGTTCACAAGTCCAAGTCCACCATTGTTCTTGCATGTCATCCGAGTCCAATCAAGTCCAAGCCTCAAATTATTCTCTTGAGTTCAAATGAGATCCAAATGTAGTATTGCGTTCACCCGAAATTTCGGCAGCCTTCCAATGTCTCCCCCGTTTAGGGGAAAACTACGGAAAACTGGGCCTTTCGCACCATGCTAAGAAAAGCGTGCATGGTAGATGCCCTCTTTCGAGGACACCGCGGCCGCGTAATTTTTCGTTCCCCCACCACGCTAAGAAACGCGTGCATGGGTATTTTTTTTGTAATATATATATATATATATATATATATTATTTTTTTGAAAATATTTTGCAAGAAAAAAACAGTTATTTCCCCGCAAGCGGGTACTTATGGGTATCCCCGCTTCGTCGTGCGCATCGCACCGGGATCCCTTCCCACCACGCTAAGAAAAGCGTGCATAGACGGGGTTTCCAAGGCAATACGAACTTCGAAGAAGGAATTTAGGTGATTACCCACTTCGTCGCAAGCGTCGGGACGCACTCCCTCCCACCACGCTAAGAAAAGCGTGCATAGTTGGTCGTTTTGTCTCGACGAATGTGTTGAAACGAGTTCTCGGAGTTTTAGGGTTCAGAAATTTTATACCTGCGCGGGGTGCGTAGATGTCGGCACAAGGATCGAGGTAAGAGAGTTCTCTTTTCTCTCTTTTTTTTTAATTAATTATAATTAATAATAATCAATTATAATTAATTATAATTAAGTTTAATTAATTAATATTAAGAATACATAATTATAATCTAACTTAATTAATTATAATTAATATATAATTAATTAGTAATTAATTTAAATAAAAATTAATCATAATTGAACTTAATCAATTATGCTTAATTTTCTTTAAATAATTAATTCTAATTAAAAATAACTAATTATAATTAGATTAATTTTGTTATAATTAATATATAATTAATAATAATTAATTAGAATTAACAAATAATTAATTATAATTAAATCTAATAATTCACAAGTCCAAGTCCACCATTGTTCTTGCATGTCATCCGAGTCCAATCAAGTCCAAGCCTCAAATTATTCTCTTGAGTTCAAATGAGATCCAAATGTAGTATTGCGTTCACCCGAAATTTCGGCAGCCTTCCAATGTCTCCCCCGTTTAGGGGAAAACTACGGAAAACTGGCCTTTCGCACCATGCTAAGAAAAGCGTGCATGGTAGATGCCCTCTTTCGAGGACACCGCGGCCGCGTAATTTTTCGTTCCCCCACCACGCTAAGAAACGCGTGCATGGGTATTTTTTTTGTAATATATATATATATATATTATTTTTTTGAAAATATTTTGCAAGAAAAAAACAGTTATTTCCCCGCAAGCGGGTACTTATGGGTATCCCCGCTTCGTCGTGCGCATCGCACCGGGATCCCTTCCCACCACGCTAAGAAAAGCGTGCATATACGGGGTTTCCAAGGCAATACGAACTTCGAAGAAGGAATTTAGGTGATTACCCACTTCGTCGCAAGCGTCGGGACGCACTCCCTCCCACCACGCTAAGAAAAGCGTGCATAGTTGGTCGTTTTGTCTCGACGAATGTGTTGAAACGAGTTCTCGGAGTTTTAGGGTTCAGAAATTTTATACCTGCGCGGGGTGCGTAGATGTCGGCACAAGGATCGAGGTAAGAGAGTTCTCTTTTCTCTCTTTTTTTTTTAATTAATTATAATTAATAATAATCAATTATAATTAATTATAATTAAGTTTAATTAATTAATATTAAGAATACATAATTATAATCTAACTTAATTAATTATAATTAATATATAATTAATTAGTAATTAATTTAAATAAAAATTAATCATAATTGAACTTAATCAATTATGCTTAATTTTCTTTAAATAATTAATTCTAATTAAAAATAACTAATTATAATTAGATTAATTTTGTTATAATTAATATATAATTAATAATAATTAATTAGAATTAACAAATAATTAATTATAATTAAATCTAATTAACTATAATTAATTAAAAAAATGCATCACTTAAAAAAAACTTAACAGAGAACTCTCTGTTTTGGAGGTTTGGCCGAAGGAGCACACGAAGGGGAGAAGTTTACCTTCACGGCCAGCTTGCTCCCGTTCTTGCGTCCGACTGAAATGTCGTAACTTCCTGTTCGACAAGAAGGGGAAGTCGGAGGGAGGAGGTGTGGAGATGGCGGGATTTGGTCGGAGAGGAAGGGGGAAGGTGTCGGCGAGCTGGGCGTCGGATCGGACAGGTATGAGGTTCTCTCCTATCTCTCTCTCCCTCTCTCTTTCTCTCTCTCTCGGCTTGCGTGGGGATTCGGCAGAGGATCAAAGCAAGAGGAAGGGAGCTTCGATCTTAGAGGGAGGAGGCGATGGGAGTTTGGGATTTCTGTGGCTTTGGAGTCGGCGGCCTGAGGAGGTCGGGAGAGGGGAAGAATCGGTCGGGAGAGAGCAGCAGTGGGAGAGGAAGACGAGATTCTAGAAGAGGAGCTACGGGATAAATGAACGAGAGAGTGTCGTGTGGGTAGCGAATGGAAGAAGCAGCCGTGTGAGAGAGCCCGCGGCTTCTATTTAACGACGCCCGTGGTCGTTCGATCGAGGCGACGTCGCAGGAAATCTGGGAAGAGATGCGAGTCCAGCGGCTCCAGCAGGATTTCGGGCGGGATTTCGGTGCTGTTTACAGAGAATAGTCCTGTAGCTAGAAGCGGGATTTCTGCAGGATTTGCGGAGATTTGGGCGTCTCGACGGAGCAGAGGTATGTACAAGGGATTTCTATTTTTCTTTCTCTTTTGGTCTTTACATGGAGGTCAACATTCTTCAAGGAGTTTAATTATGTAATTTTTAAATGCAAAGAGAGAGAGGGAAATAAGCTAGCTGATATGTGTGCTAGCTATGCTATTGTTAGCAATTTTATTTGGGAAGATTTATGTTTGGATAGGATTCCTCCATTTTTCAAGCTTTTGAAGGAGGAATCTACTTTGTAGTTGGTTTCGGTTGTTTGTTTTTTTCTTACTAATGCATTTATGCTTTCAAAAAAAAAAAAAAGTGATTGAAGGCATAAAAGAATTACATCTCATGCATCTATCATAAAAAAAATTAGAGATAAATTAGGATAATAATATTTAGAGTTAGCAATAGATGATTAATATGAAAAAGTACTTCAAAAGCACTATGTAAGAAAAGAATAGCATGAAGACTTTAAATTGCAATCAAACTAGCAATGTCATATGGATCCAAGTCTTAAGTGATAAATAAATTATTGATAGGCAAGTTGAGTGAGCTAAGATGAGAATGTGCAGTATGAAAAAAAATAAAAAAAAAGATAGAAAAATAATCATATTATAGAAGAAATATCAGTAACATTTATTGAGATAACACAACAATAAATAGAGTTATGTGACTTCAACATGTACAATGGACGAACTGTGGGCTCCGAAAAATTCCCATTTTGATTGTGTGATTCCGGCCTCTCTGTGCCATTCGTCTATATTTCTTTTAAGTGTTTGTGTGACAACGACGATTGAGAGTTTTAACTAGATTAGGTTCCGAGGAAATTTTCAGAAGGCAAATTGGGTTTTAGATAAGATACTACCCAGAGATTTCGCCCTCATTTGGTGAGGACTTTTTGATCTGAGTTCTGGTTTCCTATAGGCGCAAGCCCCTATAGTTAATTACCCCTCCTGATAATAGGAGAGAACTTTCGATTAAGGCTAGTCGTTGAAGGAGTCGACTAGGTTATAAACCTTTCGTATAATAGCAATAATTTTAGGGTTTGAATTTTGATCTTATGATTTTGAATTTCGAAATTTAGAATTTATCACCATTATCTTAAAACTGATGGTGGGGGGAATGAAGACGAGCCCGATCAAGATCACATGGTGCCGTCGTCCTGGGCTGTCATTATCCCTGGTCTACTTAGTCAGAGGAGGTAGTCGACCCAACCTGACAGAAGGCATCTTGTCGGTAGCCATGAGTTGCTTCATCCAAGAATACCTTGTAGACCTGGGTTGGTGTTTGTCTAAAGGGATATATCTGAATCCACCTTAGCTAACATAGGGCTTTATGCCTATCGAATATACCCTATGATTCATAACTCAAGGGTTTGAAGCCTTTGGGGAACATACGGGCTTTGGCCGTGATCGTAATATAATGGTGCCATTTTGCGGCAAAACCACCCGATCATAGGGCACATGCCACGTCCCTATTGGCAAGAGAATATTTGAGGATGAATCGTAGTGATACACCCGATATGCATTCGCTCTTTGTGAGCTGAGGTTTATTTCAATTTTATCACCCCTGACAAACGATTGCGGGAGGCGGATGATTTTTTGTTTTGAGTTTTTAGATGATAGATTTTATTTCAGAGATTTGATTGGATTTGAGATTTGAGATTTGACATTTGAGATTTGAAATTTGACCCCTCCGGTTGAGATTTCCGATCAACACGGCCATCATCGGGGTGACATTAAGGTCATTTGTATTTTCGTAGGATTTTGGGAGGCATTTTGCAATTCAAGTCGTGTCGACTCCAGTCTTCTCGAGGAGGATGAAACTTGAATATTTAACCCGCGCAGCATTCTCGGATCGTTGGATTTGAGATTTATATGCGACGATCGGAGCACATGTGGGGAGGTAGCATTTGACCCTGCGCAGCATTCTCGACTATTTGTATTTGTAACTTTAATAGGTTTGTCGGAGCACATGCAGTGATATATTTAGTTTTAGAGATCATATTTAATACATAAGGGGGGCATTTTAAAATATTTAATAATTTAAATATGATCCATTTAATCAAGTGATTTCATTTAACAATGGCCCGGAATTTCATTTAAGGGCCTATGAACGCCTTCTGTCCGCTTGTACACATGTTGCGGATCCGGTAGCGTGTGTGCTGCAAATTTTTTATTGGATCTATTCGTGGGTTATCCATGAGTATTCGAGAGTTATCAACTTAACTTGTAGATAGACTATCGTGTATATCATAAGTCTTTTTATCATTGCTTGCAAGTTTTGGCATTCATCGCAACTTGTTGCCTTGGATATGTTGTTTAATTTATCTAAGCTTGTCATATCATTTACTATATCTTGTAAGGAATGTCTATCCAATAAACATTAGAAGATCTTGTTCTTGCTAATGAATTTATTATTGTGGGCACTACAAATTCCCTAATCCTCCTTATAGGTGAATTGTAGTATACTTGTAGTGGGCAGGATGAGTCTTCTACAGTGGCTCGCAGGAGCTTGTTGTGATTATGGAGAATCTTCTATCACCGCCAACAGGTGTTCATGTCTACGACAATTATTCTTGTATATTCTTGTAGAACTTATGTTGGGTGCATAATAGGTCTACTATAGCAATCTGTAGGTGGACTGATTTGTTCGATATAAGCTCTTTATCTTTTCTTATAGGCTATTTGTTATGGGCACTACGAATTCCATGTTCCTGATCACAGGCAAATTGTAGCATTTCATGTCTTTTGCTGCAACAACAACTAGTAGATGTGAGCATTGACTTGTAGGAGTTAACAATGTTGACTTGAGGGCATCTTTGCAACCGTCGTATATCACACAGTATATGTTTACTTGTGTTTGCTTGATATTTTATGTATATATTTCAGTTCAAATTTAATTTAAAATTGATTTTATATTTGAATTTCGTTCAAATCAATTTCCAATTTTCTGTCCAAGTCCTTTGTTGTTCACTGAAAATTTCAGCAACCTCCCGACGTCTCCTCCCCACCGAGGGAGAAATCGGGACGGCACTGTCGTAGTTTCTTCCTACCCGGACCTAAGGTCAACGGCATAGGGGCTTTGAATTTAAACCATCTCACCAGGATCTAAGATCGACTGCGTGAGGTCTTCAAATTTTAAAACCATCTGCCCGGATTAAAAATCAACGGCGCAGGTCTTCAATTTCAAACCATCCCGGTCGGACCTAAGGTACGACGGCCGGGGTCTTCGACACCTGTTTGAAAATTATTACATTTCTCTCCATCTCTTTTTCTTTCTCCTTATATATATATATATATATATATATATATATATATATATATATATATATATATATATATATATATATATATATATATATAACATTATATATATTTTTAATGTTATATTATTATCATAATATTATATAATATACATATATTATATCATATAAATTATATTATATATAGATATATTATAATATAATTTGTATATATATAGTATATCATATAATATATAGATAATATATTATAATATATATATAAATATATATATAGATAGAAGGAGAGCATGATCGGAAGAAGCTTATCCCGATCGGGCAAGGGCAAAGATCGGAGACGGGCAGGCTCACGCATGGGCTCGGGATTCCTTGGTCGGTGACGGAGGCGGCGGAGGCGGGTTCGGCGACGTCGGCTCAGGCGGGAGGACGACAGGTTCGGCTCAGGTGAGTCGGCCGGCGACGGTGGAAGGATGGGATCGACGGGGGTAGAGCGACAAAAGGTGAGTTTCAGGAATCCCTTCTCTTTCTCTCTGTGCGTGTGAGTGCGTGAGTGATAACCGAATGAGAGGATCTATTTTTATGTCGTGAATGAGGCGGTGAAGGAGCGGATGTGTCGTTTGGGTATGTCGGTCGGGAGCGTTTTGTCCGATCTGGCAAGCAGCAGTTACAGTCAACACAAACACACTAATAGGATAAGTACATAAGTTAAAAACTCCTGCAACACTAACACAAATGAATGGAGAATGCAGATTTATAAAGTTAAACAAATAATGTTATCCAAAACATAAACTTAAACATAACTAATGTAGGTGGATGTTAAAGCTTCTCATCAACCCAAATGTAATCGGGAGACCTGACTTCAAGATTAGTGTAATAGCAAATTGAAGAGCTAACACCGAATTAAATATATAATGAAGCATGGCTTACAACTAAAGCAAAACAATACTTTACATATCCACGGCTATGGCAGCACTTAGCAGCTCGACAGAAAAACATGGTGGTCCATAGCTAAAACATCTAAAGATACAGACATCACCATAACAGAGGCACTCATATATTACATACCGAGATAGGTAAAGATGATGGAGCTGGAGGCAATTGACCTTACCAGAACACCTTATTATTTGAACGTGTGTATTCTACAGCCAATAATGAGAAGACATAAATTGCAAGAGAAGTCTTTTGTATGATAAAAATTAATAGCATTGCCACATTCATCATCATCTATTTATGTAATGTAAAAACTGAAAGAAAAAATGCAGCAAAAAAAAAGATATTAAAAGGGAATTTCATGGTGAATTGAGGATGAGAATTCAGTCAAGTAGAAAATATGATTGGGACTAATGCATACCTATTTCAGATTTTTTGCTGTCAATATCTATGCCAATGATTCTAGATGCTCCTGCAGTTTTAGCCCCCTCTGCAACCTTTTCATAAATAGTAATTAAGAAAAGAAAACCCAAGCCAACAATAAAAAGAAATCTAGGTATATGACATAAAGAAAAGCTTACTGCAAGTCCAACAGTCCCAAGTCCAAAAATTGCAACAGTGGAACCTGCTTCAACCTTGGCAGTATTCCAAACTGCTCCAAGACCTAAACAAACAGAAAAACCAAAAAAAAAACTAAATAAAAAAACACTCTCAAAAGCATAAAAAGAATATTTATGGGAAAAATTAGATCATAAGTTAGCTATTCAAAACTCTGAATCAAATGTATTTTCTTCTTAACCTTGCAACTAGGTTTAGGAGACTTGTATCAATTTTTCAGTTTCCAAAGCAACTACTTACATCGTTGCAAAGTTTTTGCAAGCTACCTCATATAACATTTATACCTATCATGGTATACAAATTAGTTATTGAGAAGGTATTGAGATGAGTTTCAGGCTTTAAGATATGATTGGTTATCCCTAGCGTTTGGAAGCCACATAAAATCTAAAAACTATTGAGATAGCCTTAAGGACCTGTAAACCTTAAAATGATATTTCTGAAAATGATTACAGTAGATAGCCGACTATGGTTCATTAAATTTATTTATTATAATGAAGCATGCCTTAACAATCATATCTTAAAGTCAACCCTAAATGACATCAATAGCCGACTATGGTCCTTAACTAATTCTTAACTCTTTTATCAAAACAATTTAGAAAAATATATTTCTTAAAATGATTACAGTAGTCATGGAAGCTTGACATCCAAGCTGTAAACACAGAATATAAAAGGATAAGTATTTTCTCATTTAATCTAGAGAATAATATAGACATATACACTCCTCATGCTTCTTTTCCTTTAGATGCACCATACCAGAAAATTCCACTGAAAACACTTATACATTCCCATATAGTGGCATACTTAAGATAGTTATTCCTGTTTAATGGTGAGATGCTCTCATTATTTTCAGCTAAAATGATTTCCATACCAAACATTAAGACGCTAAAAACTAGAAATATAAGGTAAACTGTATCATCATAATTAGCCGTGCCCAATCATTTGGGTTAAGCTTTTATTATTCTCATTTGTTCATGTTAAGTTTTAGATGAAGTGCTAAAATCTTTTATAAATAACTTACGACAACGTTAACTTTAGCTACCCTTTATCCCTTATACTTCAACATTAACTTTATCCACTAATCACAATGCTGTATTCCCTATCCCTTCATTGTTTATAGCCAAACAACCTAAGCCTATTTTTTACCACTTTATCTTATAGATGATACTCACACCCTCCCTCTAATGTAATAATTTATTGATCTATCCTTCCTAGCCTTATCACACAAGAAACTTAAGATTATAGATTCTATCACATTCTATTTGGCTATAAATAAATTCTCTTAACCGCCTAACAGTCAGATCAATATAATATAACCATCCTAAATGTAGTTAAATAAAATATATTTTTAAATCTTCATAATATTTTTGTATCAAATAATAATCATAAAGTACTTTTCTATTTTAACAACTAAACTCTATAGTAAAAAGTTCTATAATCACCTATATCACAATTCCTCTATATAATATATCTAATATTTTTAAAACTTTCAGACTAGTTATTAGGTTATATTTTAGTAATTTCACCTAATACTTATTAATATTAACCTCAGTTAAATTTTATTTCACATGATCGCCCTTTTGTTCAATTAATCCTACGCATTTGCTTATTTTTTAAAAGTTTTATCCATTTTCTAACTTTTAACTTATTTTAAAAGTAGTCTCACTAATTAGAACTATATCATTCACAAAAAAAAAATGCACCAAATACCACACTTAGAATACTAGATTAAATTCAAAAAGATCAATATTCCCTGTTAATCCTTGATTTAATCCAATTGTGATTGGAAACTCTTTGGCCACACTGTAGCTACAAATATTAGTCAATATTCCATCATTCATATCTTTAAAATCTTCAACATAACTTCAACAACCTTTTTTCTAAATGTTAAATCAATTCTAATATTATTCAACCGTATGCCTTCTCAATTTTAATAATAGCTCATCACACGCCTGACTCACATAAAACTCCCTCCACCAAACTACAATTCCACAGCACCTTCTTCGATGACGGCGGCTTCGCAGTTGACGTTGAAACGTCTTGGATTCGCCGCTTTCCACCCTTCCACCTCATCAGTCGCTATGGCAATGAAGTAGCAACCTACCGCCTATTTCCCCGCCATGCGCACCTAAATCGACATCCTCTCCAAGAATCTCCGATGATTTAAAAGTCTGACTGCTTACTCTCAGGCGGCCGCGAGCTACTCTTGCGACTTCCTTCGGCGAAGCATATTTGAGGATTTACCGGTCCCGAAAACCTAAAAAGCCATCTTTATTACTTGAGGCGGCGGCCATATCATATTGGTGAATCTTAAGAATTATCGTATCCCTACAAAACCTGTGATGTTTTGAACATATGGGATAATGGACATAATTGTTGTTCTAGAACTTCGGCGAAAGCAGGCTGGCCTGGGTTTTTAGCTTGGGCAGCTCTGTTATATACCGGGTACGGTGTCTATTAAGTTCTCAGCCTTAATTTGTTTAATTTAACACAAAGTTGGATTCACGCCGGCAATTGTGTTGTGCGGGATTAAATTGTAGAAGCTTTTAATCCAATAGAGCTTTGTATTCACTCCGTTGAAGACCTCGACACCGTGGACTGTTTCTTGAATAAGAAACGGTGTTGCCAAGAAACGTGATTGGACTTTCTGGTTACAGGTCTGCCGCCCAGTAGGAACGTGCGACTTGATCTTGTTATGGGTATACATCCCCTTTGAACCTTAGAAGTTTTAAGAAAGCATCCCAACGAAGTTTCTCCAAAGTTATAATGGCACTGTTTTTACTTTACTCTGTGGGTTTACTTTGATCAATTTTGGAATGCGATTTACTTTACATTACGTTTACTTTGCAACAAACAGCCCCTCATGTATGCACAACTGTATATTGACTGAATGTTGATGTTCCCAAAGATAAATTCTTATGATAATAACGATGGGCTTCCCATCTATAACATGACAACTGAATTGACCCCATACTCCCATTACGGTCATTCAACATAACACCAACACCAGTAGCAGCCCGAACCTTGCCACAAAGGTTTGTCTTTCCAGATTTACAGAACTTGCACTCTTTGCATTCCGCTTGGTAACAAGGTATAACATGGTCTCCGGGTTGGACCTCGGTCACACCCTCACCAACACTTTCAACAATTCTGCAGAACAAGTTGCAACATTTGCTCAATTGCAACTCAATAAACTTAGGATTCTTTAACTTTTGAATATCACATAATTAGAATATACCCTGCAGCTTCATGTCCAAGAATACAAGGAAAAAGGCCCTCAGGATCCTGTTTACAAGATTCATATGTTGCAATAATGAATGAGCAATAACAACAAAAAAAGAAAGGACAAATAAATATAAGTAAATAAGAAAAACATTAATTAGCCAGATAGGAGACACATTAAATGAAGATTGATGAGTTACAATGCATATTATTCCTACAACTGCAAGCTCATAAACACATGTATTTGTTAATTGATGATATTCTTATCTAAGTATACATTTTATTTTGGCCTGTAGGACATTTTCTACAAAGTTTTCCCTTTGTTTTCTCTGTAAATTCAATGTATATTAGTTTGCATAATTAATTATAGCTTGCATAATCTTGACATTCACCAAATATAATTTCTCATTCAAAAATATTTATCCATATCCATAACTCAATAAGAAAACAATCTTAGGGCATATCCTCTCATCAAATATTGATGCATCTAATTTTTAGATCTTTTTGAGCTATATCATCATATAAATCACATTATCTTAATGTCAGCTATTGCTATAGGCCTCATTATTAAGGTCTATTTTCACCAATTCTACCACGATGATTTTCCTATCATCTAATTGGATTAACATTCAAATTAAACTCATTAATAGGATTAAAGTCATCTTCTTATTCATGATGACTTTCCTATGATCTTGTTGTTTAACTAATAATGCAAAATTTTCAAAATTGAATATCTTTGTTGATTTTGTTAAATGATCAGCCACTCTTCCAACAATATGATGCATCCCTAAGCAATGATGCCAAATCTAACATAACTACATAAGTATTGTAGGAATAGCATATCCCTTCCAACCACACAAACAAATAAGCCAAAACTGCAAGATCCACCTAATAGTTATTGGAAAAGTAAATAATAAAACAATGCATCATCGGAGTTAGAGGTAATGTTGCAAAGGATAACGATATCATGATGCCATAGGAGGAAGCCACAGAAGTTGCTAGAGGAGGTACCCATCCACATCAACCAATTATCAAATTGATAACAAATTCCATTCTTCTAAATCATTGTCTTTGATGATTTTGTGAATTTTATAAGCCTGCATTAAATTACCTTCTCTACAACTTCATTGTTTGAATCATAAATTTTAATTTACCATTAAGTACCACAATCTTGGACATATCCTTAACTTTTAAATATTAATATAAACATGATTATTATCTAATTATTTGAAATCCTCATAGCCTTTAGGTTCCACTGTAAAATTTGTTAACCAAATTAGTCCAATAGATTCTACAGTTTTCCAAAACTTCAAGGGTATCCCATATAGAACTAAAACTTTACCTCTATGCATATTCTTTAAAGATGACTCAATATTACTTTGTTGGATCAATATACATTTAATGATTCTATATCTTATGTTCTTCTAAAAAACATTTCTTACCAAAAATTCTTACCTCATAATTTCTCAAAATTAAAATTTTAATTTATCTTTGATGTTCTTGTCTTTAACTAAGATTCTAGCTAATTCATTTATAATACAGCTAACTTTGAAGTCAAGTACACACTACACATGCCAAGCTAGAATATAACTTATCGCTGAGAAAATAGCTTGAAAAGTTCTACTAGCAAAAGCAAAAAGGCATTAAGCTGCACCAAATAAAGCCTAAATTCTTTGGTAAACCAATTAGACAATAAGCAAATCTTAGACATGAATGGATCGGAGGAAGTGGACATTCAGGCAGCAAAATAGAAAGTATACGTCCTTAATGTTCGAAGATGCAGTAATTTCCACTCCATTAAATACCAAAAAAAAAAAAAAAACACAGTAGCCAACTATCAATAAGCAGTGACCTGCAAACTTTCGAATGTAACAAATAGAAAGCAAGAATACAAACATGGCATCGTATTAAATTACACTAAATCAAATTCCCCAAAACAATACAGTGCATGCATCAATTATTAAAGCACAAAACATTCCAACAAATGACATTCGTCAAACAATATATGAATATTCAAATGCGGGTGTCAATCAAAGAAGAAAGACCAGCAAAATTACAATAAGAACAATCCAAAGCAGATCTTGCCAAAAAATAAAATGTAACACAGAATTTTTCAAAACATTATTTAAAAAAAAAACCCTAAACTCAATTATATCAGAAAAATCAGGTTAGGGGTTGCTAATATGGCAAAAACATGAAATGAATCCCACCTTTCCGCTCCAAGTATAAGCGTCGGTATGGCAAAGAGCGGTGAAGAGGATCTTGATCCTAACCTCCCCTGCCTGCGGCGGTGCAACCTGCACATCCTCTATGACCAGCGGCTTGTTCGCCTCCCACGCAACCGCAGCTATTATAAACCCAACTCAAACCGAATCATAAGCCAAGAAAGCAGATAATTTCATATTCTAGAACAAAAGTAAAAACAGTAAATCGGAGTAGATCACTCTACCTTTGCAGGTGATAACTTGACCCTGAGTCGCCATGAAAAAGAAGGAATTAGAAGCTTTGCCGCTCTATGTTCCTATACAACCGCAAGCTAGCCCTCAGTCACTCCTCCGGCGTTGCCTGGAAGAAGGAACCGAGAGAGGCGAGATGACTAGTTGGAAAATGAAGGCTGTGGCTAACCTCTGCATGGATGGTGTGGATAGCGATCGCTCTTATGGCGGTCCAGGCTGGGAATGGGGACGCATGTTGGGACGGGTTGGGTTGGGTCGGGCTGTGGGTCTTGTCGAACCCAACTCAACCCACTGCTAACAAGCTGTTACGGCCTTACGGGTCGGGTACGAATTGCTAAGGGTGCAATGAGTTGGGTCGAGTTGGGTTGAAAAAATATATATATGCATTTTTAGGAGCTATATTTCAGGTAAAAAATCACAATCATGCAACATGTGATAATGTACCATTGGAACTATTAAGAGGAAAGCTAAATAATATGGATAGATTAGATTAATTTTAAATTTTTATTTTGTTTGTGATGACTTTTTTATTACTTTTTAAAATTATTTTTTAATTAAAAAAATAATTAAAAAAACTTACTAAAAAACTGCCTTAAAAAGCGGTAAGAAAGCCGCCCCAAACAAAGCCTTTGTGCGGTGTTATGAGCAATTTATCTATTAACACGAAATTATATATGTCCACTTCCCCTTGATTAAAGAAGAAGGGATTACAAAGTAATGAACTCATGATTGGTCTCCTATAATTATAGTGGAGATTGCTGGAAAAATAGTTGAGGGATGGGCGACTACAAAGGACAGCGTCGGTGGCTGGTGGACGACTCTTCGATATCGAATGTTTGAATATATTTGAAGTACTTGATTTGGGCTCATTTCGATTTGAATTTGATCACTTTCGTGTCATTGAGCGTCATTAACTGTGTTACGTTGAGATTCTTAGTTCAATAATAAATTATTTAATTATTATTATTATTATTATTATATAGAAACAATTTCTATTTCTTCTTTTTATAATTATAAATAAAGAAACTTCTTTTGACTATAAGTGTTTTTTCACAACATGGCAAGGTTAAAAACTTAAAATATTAAGAGGTTGTTTGGTTGGTTAAAAAAAGAATTCAATTTAATAGGAATATTTTATAGTTGTTTTGGATGAGAGTTAAATGAATGCTTGTGATTTTTTTTATTTGATTTAAAATAAAATGAATCTAATGTAAAGTGCAAAGATATTTGTGACAGCAGTGGCTAACGACGGTGATGGCTACTGATGGCAAGCAGTGGTCGACGATTGTGGATTGTGATTGACGGCCGATGCATGGTCTCGCTAGGTAGCGGCGATCGCAATGAATTTTTGGTGTATTTGGAACTCGCCCAAATCAGAGAAATTTTAACTACAATAAAAATAAACTAGATGATAATTTACTTCAAATCAAACGTTAATATTCTCAAAATTCATGAGTTTGAAATACTCTACACTCCCTTTACAAACAACCCCTGACTAGAAAAAATCCCTTTTCAAATACCTCTAAGGAAAATTCCTCGTAGTAGCTTAGGATAAATTTATGAAATTTGATGAGTCTCCGATGAGAATATTTGAATGTACTATTTGAGGAATTTAAGAGCCGATTCAATTCGAGGGTAATATATATATATATATATATATATATATATATATATATATATTGAACGGGGATATCGGCCCGCTGCACATCAGCTTGTGACGTGTTTGATGATGTTCACTAATCCCTCGGCGAGTCTACCAGCAACCAACCCCACAGATTGTGAGAGCTCGTTTCTTTGATATCCTTCTAGGATCGTTCGAGACGATGTTGAGATCATCCAGGACGATCAGTGAAACAGCTGGTTTTTTTTTTTAAAGTGGATCGTCGGGGCCGATTTTGGATCGTCCTGGGACAATCAGTGCATGGCAAAAGTCAGTGAGTAAGGGATTTTATCGTCCAAGGAAATTAATTATCGTCCTGAGATATCGTCCTGGACGATTGAATTTTGTTCAGATTGTCCTGGACGATGTGGCGATCGGCCGGGCCGATCAGGTGTGTATTAAAAGGAAATCAACTCGTTTTGAAGAGAGAGAAAATCATTTTTTAATATCAAAATATCTGAGGAGAGAGAATGAGAAGGAAAACAAAGGAAAAGTCGGATTTCGGAGGCCGCGGAGCACTTTTCGTCCTTCGCCGCTGTTGGGAAAAGTGTTTATCTCGCAGTAAGGACTCCGAACCCTATTTTTGTTTTCGAAGATGTCGAGTTTTGGCATTTCTGTGCTCAGATTTGTATTTTTGTTACCGAAAAACGCGCATTATTTTGTATTGACGAAAGTTTTACCTCACAACTTTTGATATGTTTCTGATATGGTATTTCTACACGATTTGATTATTTTCTGGAGATTTTTGACCGGATAGTTTTAATTTGGCGGTGTTTTATTTTGACTGTAATTTCTGGTGATGTCTGAAATTGTTTATGCAGTAGAATAAAAGTCTTATAATGTTGTTGTGAACGTTCTGTACTAATTTGGAAATTTGTGAATTCTGTGATTTTTGTGTAAATTCCGTATACTGCCGTTATGCCGCTGGATTTTCGTACGATTTCCTATTTTCTGAAATTGATGATTTGAACTGATATGCATACGAATGTGAATATATGATTATTATACGGTTATTGTTACTAAAAGACAAGTGAAGACTGGTTGAACTGTTGGTTGGAGATTGACTTGACCTGTACAGGATGGTGGGCTAACGGGCTTTCCTTTAAAAAGGGTTTGGCGATATCCTCTATTGATCATTGATATAACGATTGGGAGGCATAAGGAGATTCTTATGCCGACGGGCACAGAGTGACGACTCTTATTGAACCAACGGATATGTATCATTATGGATTTATACAACAGCACTATGGATTGAAAAACGCCTTAATAGCCAGTGATTGTACTTGTTCAGTAAAACTATTGTATTGAAATACATGTGTACGGTATTGACATATTGATCTCGTGATGGATTTATTGATTATTTATTGATTTATTGATTTTGAATGGATTTACGGACGGATTTACGGATTTATTGTTACTGTACGATTTCATTGATATTCGCATTATTTCACTGAGCATTGATATTGCTACTGATATGGATATCAACATTGCATTGACTTATTGATACTATGGGTATTGATACTATTGATTCATTGATACTGATTTATTGATATTGACTCATTGATATTATCATTTCATTGATACACCGTATTGAACTGCTGCATGTGATTCATTGACTGATATGGAATAGGTTTTACTGTATTGATTTGATTTCAATCGTTTTTACGACGTATTGGTTTGATTTTGACCAGAGATGATTGATAGAGATTGATTTTATTGATATTATCGAGACGATGATTTTCTTCTATTGATTTGATTGGATTCTTACAAGATGTATCGTGTGTAGTGGTTTATTGAGCTTTATGGATTTCTTCCTACTGTTTATCGATTCTTCTACCGCTGACTATGAATTTTATCGATCGTGCATTGATTACTGATTTTTGTATCTGCTGCATAGATTCACTGATCATGTGCAATTGACTGTTATGGATTCGACTGATTGACATGCATATTATTTCTAGTACCGTGCTTTGATTTCAGTTATAGGTATTAGGTGACCTGCTGGGCTTTTTGAAGCTCATTATATGTGGTTAATATTTTCAGGTCAGGGCAAGGGAGTATGTGATTGAGATTGATCTGGAATCCTCATATTTTTGTTCTTTTTTGTGATAGTGATCCTTTTATACTCAGGACATGATAGATTTCAGTTCTTGTGTTGTGTTCATAGTGTAGCTCATGAGTTTTGTATATGATCTTTTGAGGTATGAATGGAACTGTTCATTGATGTTTTAATTATCAGTTGTTTGGTAGACTGTTTTTTAAGACTATAGATAGCTCTGGTAAATAGTTTTAATGAATTGACTGAAATTCTTTCCAAGTTAGATCTTGGGGCGTCACAGACTTTTTGGTATCAGAGTAGTGTTATTGGAAGAATTGATTGTTACCAGAGTTATAGATTTTGATTGAGAGTTGGGTAGAATGGGTAGCTTTAAGTGCACCATTTTGCATACATAGTTGCATGTGTGTATCATGTATTCTGAACTGTGCAGGTGAAAAGATAAATGGATAATCCAGAATTGAGTGTACCAAATGAGCAACACAGTGCAGCTCCAGTACCTTCAGAAAGTATGATGCAGTTGGCTACTGCTATAGCACATGTGATGGGGGATGCACAGAGTAAGATGAGTGGAAGTAAAGAAGAAGAAACAGATAAGCATTTGCAAATATTTCATAAGTTGAAGCCTCCGTTGTTCAAAGGAGCTGTAGGACCCCAGGCTGCTGAAGATTGGATAATGAGGATAGAAAAGATCTTTGATAGCATGCAGTGTCCAGAAAATCGAAAGGTACATTTGGCTGTGTTTATGTTTGAAGGAGAAGCAGAGAGATGGTGGATTGGACAACATAGAGAGAAATTTCAGGGGAAGACAAATGCTGAGATCACATGGGATGAGTTCACTACAGTATTTCGGATGTGGTTTGTACTTCCGTCAGCTCAATGACAAATGCAAGAAGCTTTTATGAGATTGGAACAAGGACGCAAGACAGTGATGCAGTACGAGGCCGAGTTTACTGCACTTGTTATGTATGCTTCTCACTTGATCCCTACTGCTGAAGAAAAATGTTATAGATTTCTACAAGGATTGAATAGAGAGCTGAGACATCCGCTAGTACCCTTCCGGATTCATGAATTTTTTGAGTTGGTAGAGCGGGCCAGACTGATAGAGATTGATTTGACAACGCCAGCATCGAGATATGAAGCCACCAAAAGGAGTAGAGATGAATCAAGCAGAAGAGATGAACAGAGTAGAGAAAGAGATAGAGATAAGAGAAGCAAGTATGGTGATTCGAGGGGATCTGTATCTGCATCAGTAGCGTCTTCTGGAAGCTACACAAGGACATAGAGCAGCAAATTGCCCTTAGAAAGGATTGGGCGGAAGAACTGATTCTGGTACAGGACAGAGGACTATTGGCTCAAGAGCCTATAGTGAAAGATCAATGAACCGGATGAATGATAGAGCTGTTAGAGATAGTCAGAAGGAGACCGTTGCGCCACAACCTCCTACACTTCCTCCAGTGGTGCCACGTGTCTACAGTTTACAGCATTATGAAGATCAACGACAACCAGAAAGTTCTACTGGTAAGACGATTTGACTAATTGATTGATTGACATATGACCATGCATAGTGACATGTGATTGAATGAATTGTGTGATCTGTATGATTTTCGACGAGTTTTGATTTTGATTTGGATTTATTTTATCTCGATTTGCTTCAAACCTTTAGGGAAATATCGTAACGACATTTTTCTAAGGTGGGGAGATTGTGAGAGCTCGTTTCTTTGATTTTCTTCTAGGATCGTTCGAGACGATGTTGAGATCATCCAGGACGATCAGTGAAACAGCTGATTTTTTTTTTTTTTTTTTGAAGTGGATCGTCCGGGCCGATTTTGGATCGTCTTGGGACGATCAGTGCATGACAAAAGTCAATGAGTAAGGGATTTTATCGTTCAAGGAAATTAATTATCATCCTGAGATATCGTCCTGGACGATTGAATTTTGTTCAAATCGTCCTGGACGATGTGGCGATCGGCCAGGCCGATCAGGTGTGTATTAAAAGGAAATTAGCTCGTTTTGAAGAGAGAGAAAATTATTTTTTTATATCAAAATATCTGAGGAGAGAGAAGGAGAAGGAAAACAAAGAAAAAGTCGGATTTCGGAGGCCGCGGAGCACTTTTCGTCCGTCGCCGCTGTTGTGAAAATTGTTTATCTCACAGTAAGGACTCCGAACCATATTTCTGTTTTCGAAGATGTCGAGTTTTGGCATTTCTGTGCTCAGATTTGTATTTTCGTTACCAAAAAACGCGCATTATTTTGTATTGACGAAAGTTTTACCGCACAACTTTTGATATATTTCTGATATGGTATTTCTACACGATTTGATTATTTTATGAGATTTTTGACCGGATAGTTTTGATTTGGCGGTGTTTTATTTTGACTGTAATTTTTGGTGATGTCTGAAATTGTTTGGGCAGTAGAAAAAAAGTCTTATAATGTTGTTGTGAACGTTCTGTACTAATTTGGTAATTTGTGAATTCTGTGATTTTTGTGTAAATTTCGTATACTGCCGTTATGCCGCTGGATTTTCGTACAATTTCTGATTTTCTGAAATTGATGATTTGAACTGATATGCATACGAATGTGAATATATGATTGCTATACGGTTATTGTTACTGAAAGACAAGTGAAGACTGGTTGAACTGTTGGTTGGAGATTGACTTGACCTGTACAGGATGGTGGGCCGACGGGCTTTCCTTTAAAAAGGGTTTGGCGATATCCTCTATTGATCATTGATATAACGATTGGGATGCATAAGGAGATTCTTATGCCGACGGGCACAGAGTGACGACTCTTATTGAACCAACGGATAGCTATCATTATGGATTTCTACAACAGCACTATGGATTGAAAAACGCCTTAATAGCCAGTGATTGTACTTGTTCAGTAAGACTATTGTATTGAAGTGCATGTATACGGTATTGACATATTGATCTCGTGATGGATTTATTGATTTATTGATTTTGAATGGATTTACGAATTTATTGTTACTGTACGATTTCATTGATATTCGCATTATTTCACTGAGCATTGATACTGCGTCGCACGTCGCGCGTCCCACTTCCGCTGTGTCGTGTGTCCCGCGTGTCAGGTCGGGTTGACCGTAACCCGAAGCGGGTCGGGTCCAGAAAATAGACCCGTTTGCAAAAATGGATCGGGTCGACCCGAACCCGAATAATGTCGGGTCTGTTTCGAATTCGACCCGAACCTAACCCGTGACTCAAAATTAACACCTCTAAATATAGGTATCGTTATCTAATCAGCCACCACTATTAGTCCACCAGCTATTATTATTATCATCGTGTAAATTAATTTATTTAATATTTAATAAAAATATTTTTTATTGTAAAATATTAAATATTTTCCATTTTATATCAAATATAAATAAAACCCAAAGAGTGTTAAGTAATTTACAAACAGGCAGATTAAGAATTTCAAGCAGCCCCATCAGAAAGTCCAGTCAAAAGAAAGGATAGAGAGATGTCTCTCTCTCTTTCTATATATATATATATATAATAACTCCAATAAGCATGTGATGCCATCGGACAGCTGAAAGTCCAGTCAAAGGGACGAACAGACCTTTTTTTTTTATTTTTTTTTTATTTTTGTGCCTTTTAGACCTTGTTTTTCTCTCTCTAAATTTTAAGAAATTAGTACATACAGAGTCCTAACATAGAGCTAAATACATACTCCAATCAAAGGACGACACGTGATCAATATGTTACACATTATGTATTATAGTACACAGTGTGTACTAGCCAATACACAACTAATACACATTATGTTACAGTGTGTATTGGTCTCGTGTCGTCATTTGATTGGAGTCTGAATGTAACTATACACCCGAACTCCTCACGTAATAATTTCTCCTAAATTTGAGGGACGGGTTTCTTTTCATTACTAACTTACCTCTAGTGTATATCTCCCCCGGAGGAAAATCATTCTTCTCCATCCAATAAAAATTGGATATATTATTCTTAATGCTAAATAAGTGACCTATGATCAAAGGATTCAATAGCAACATCCGACAGGGGTTTTAAGAAAATTTAACAAAAATTATAATAAAAAAATAACTGCTCTAAAAATAGTATAAATAGACATCTATTCTAGACATGGAAAATGACCAAAACTTCAGAAGAGAGAGAGCTTGGACATTCGAAGAGCTCTTGCACTCAACTGGATATTTGATGTTAACAATCATAACCAACGGCTGCCATCTCCCAACAACATTCATTTGACCATTACTCGATTGTCATCATCCGACTGTCAATGATTGTCACTTGACTACCGTTATCTAACTATCTTCGCTCAATTGTCTTCGTTCACCCGTCGTCATTTGATGGCCATTATCTCACTTTCATTGCTCAATTGTCATCATGTAACCGTCATCGCTTGACTATAATTGTCTTATTGTCATCGCTCAATTGCCGTCATCCAATCACATAAAAAAAAGAAGACAAAAAAACATAAGCGTTCAGTTTTAGGAACGTTGAGTATTGAGGCTAATTGGAAGCTATGTTAATCACCTGTGGTCGGTTACAGAAATGAATTTAAAGGGGAGCCAAATTAACTAAAATGAAAGGCACAAATTTTTATACTTCACATAATTATAAGAGATTCTACGAGCAAAAATTTTATATCATAGTATACATAATCATAAGAGGATTTATTTCAATTTTAGAAAGTCACAGGACATTATAAGGCTTCGCTTGAAACAACTTTTTTATTGCTTCATAAAACAGCTTTTAAATACAAAGTTTAAATTTTTATACAAAAAAAACTGATTTAAAAAACAATAAAAAAAAGTCGTCGCAAACGAAGCCCGAGTCCATTGATTCTACCGCAAACTTTTGCATTCACGTGCATAAAGCTGAGTTCAAATGAGCCGGTCAAAACTTTCAATTTCAATTCAAGCTAAATGAGTCATGATCCACCGAGGCTTAGGATGGTTGGTGGGCGAGCACGGTTGGGAACCACCTATCCCAGGTTCGAATCCCCTCTACTACTGCCTCGCCTCTTCAGTGGGGCAAATCAAATGTGAGCCCGATGACGGTAGGTGGCCTTGTTAGGTTCCGCCGAAGGATTAGCTACACCATCAAACACTCTCTTCGGACCGACAACGGATAGATATCCCGTTCCAAAAAATATATATAAGTCCAGTAAAAAAAGTATACATATTTTGCGAATCCCCTCTGCCAGTCTGAATTTCAGCGCTGTATCTTACACTGATTTTTCTAAAGTTTGTACTCTGGTGCTCATCATTCTCAGAAATATTTTCCTTTGTCAACATCTTCCAGACCAATTTGATTTGAAGGTCAGCTTACAACACTGCGACAGTGATCAAATAAGCATACTCATTTGAAGTG
Source organism: Dendrobium huoshanense (assembly GCA_016618105.1). Classification (NCBI taxonomy): domain Eukaryota; kingdom Viridiplantae; phylum Streptophyta; class Magnoliopsida; order Asparagales; family Orchidaceae; genus Dendrobium; species Dendrobium huoshanense. The sequence goes on along the minus strand of CM028353.1, from coordinate 33,082,369 downwards.
TTATAACAAAGATGTTGATCAATTTGAAGTGGGCATGTGGCAGTGATTGATAGTAGGGGAAATCACGCACAAGTCAGATTCATACGAGGCTCATCTCTGAATACAAGATTTGTATGTTCCGCAAGCATCTAAGGTCGTTTGGGATGGCTTTCTTGCTGCTTCTTAAAACGACATTTTAGTACAAAATTTTAAATTTTTGTATTAAAAAGCTGTTTTAAGAAGTAGAAAGAAAGCCGTCTCAAACGAAGCTTAAATCAGCATTACAGGGAGGCCAAAATTAAACAATTCCCTGAACATAACAAAGATGAGGCTCACTCTTAAGGTCACTCGAGTTGAAACTCTGGATTGTTTGATCTGGGCTGGTAGTACAAGACGCTATGGTTGTAAAGGATTCAGAATGTTTAATGGAGCAAGAAATGAGTTTAAAGCAACAAGTAGAACACTCCATAGTCCACTCTGCGGGCTCAAAGATGAGATAGAAATGCGTTCCCAATAACCAGATCATAGTGCAATATATCTCAATGCAAACTTTTAGCAATCAAGACATCCCATGATGCTAGGCAAGCAACAGGTGACACTATAGTGGGAGAAATTATTAGATGCGGAGACCGGACGTAGAGATACGTCTGGACTCCAATAAAATGTTGACAAATATAGTGGGCAAGTTTGATTTATTTTTTACTTTATATATTTAATGTGTCCGCGGAACTTTGAGCCAAGCGAACTAAAAGCGCAGCCAAAACGCAGGTAAAATGGAGGTAAGACGTAGTAAGAAAATCACAACAAAAGAGCAGTCAAAGTGCAGCTAAAGTGCAGGTAAAGTGCACAAAAAAGCTAAACCAAAGTGCACTCCACGTGTCAAATTTTAAGTGGATGTCCGGACGTATCTCTACGTCCAGTCTCTGCACCTATAGTTGAACATACCAATGGCATCAATAAAAGTTTTTCGTAATCAAAATCCATGAAAAAAAAAAGCAATTACATAGTTGTGATTTTCATTTTGACATGTACAGAAGAGTCTTGATACTGCAACATTGGCACCAGCCACAGGAACCAAACGGCAAGAGAAATGTCTACTGGTCCTTAATCTGTACAGATAACTACACACAGATAACCACATATCTTGGTATCGTAACTACATACCTTTGCCATTGTGGTGTGCAGCGAAGATACCACGTAGAACTGATTGATGAAGACAGAGATAGGAACAATTGTCTGATAAAATGGTTTAATAGAGTGATTTCATTGAGGTTGTGCCAGTTAGCTACTGCTTTGTAAGAGATAAGCGCCATAGGCATTCATATTCTGGCTTGCGCTTCTCCTATAACAGATGGTTTGCTAAGAGCAGGATAAAGGGATGAAGCCGAGGATATATTGCTCTCCTCCATGCTTCCACTGTTATAATCGGTACCCAAGAGCTCAGCTTCAATGGAAGCTAGCATTCCCCGTATCATCTCCATGTTGTTCGACACTCCAGGTTGTATTGACTGGAAGTTACCAAGTGGAGAAACTACTGGGGTCCTCTGTACAGAACTTCTGTGAAGTTGAGTGAAATAGAAGCCTGAATTTTCATCACTTGTGCTGCCAAAGTAGTTGGGAAGAGGTGGCATTCTCAGAGAAGAAGGAAAAGATTGGGATCCAATTGACTGTAGAGATCCTCGGTTGACTGGTAGGTTTCTTAAGCCACTAAGAGAGTTGAGTAGTAGAAGCTCTCTTGGGATGGATGCTGTAGTTGAGCTCTGGTGGAGCGCATTTGATAAACCTAGCAATGGATGGTACATATCTTGGGAGATTCTTAAGGGTTGTGGATTTGATTGTCTGCTCCCAGGTAACCTTACTGGTTCTGGGACTTCTGTAAGGACCAATTTGAAGTAATTCCTCAGCGATTTCCAGTCTTGTTCTTTTTCACTTGCATGACAATGGTCTGTGGTTGAAAGGCCATTACCCCAATAGATACAGGGAGCAAGAGAGTCACAAACATAGCAATGGCACTGCAATATGAAGTCCTTATTAGGCTGGATTTCCAGGGATATTAAGCATGAGGAAAACTAGGCAGCCAGGTAAAGGCTTCGTTTGGGACGGCTCTCTTTCTGCTTTTTAACGTAGCTTTTTAGTAGAAAAAAATTAATTTTTTAACTAGAATGCTGCTTTAAGTAGTAAGAAAGCCATTCCAAACGAAGCCAAAAACTTACCAGTTTACAGTGTTTTTCATGTGGAGTGCTGCTGAAAGGGAAGGTGACGCACAGATGACGGGGATGGGGATAGTCTCTGCAAGCCAACTGCCAAGACAAAAACGGACGATCATCAAACATCAAACATACATAGAAAATTTTTAAAAAGTTTCAAAAGAATGAAATGAGATGGCCATGCCTCAACGTCAGTGAGACTTCTAAACTGCTATACTCATGAACCAGCTCAACCTCGGGAGGAAGAACACCCAAAAAAGTGAAAATCAAGTTATTACCAGCCTCTAGTTACAAGAGACAATCCACATAAAAAATAAGAAAAGACGAGAGATTGTAAAACTCAAACTACCAACATACAAGAGTAACCATTCAAATGCAGTAGATACCAAAGATCTTTAGCTCAAGCGATCTCCATGACTATCAGTAGACCTATGACCTTCTTGACACTAAATATTTTTTAGCTCCTTGATAAAAATCTTTCTATAATTGAGCTTGCACACCACTTGCAAGTTGCAATTAAAAATATATATAAGATAGCTTTCTATTTTTCCAAAAAAAAAAACAATTATAGCGGGTATGATATAAAAATCCCATGCTGAGGATAAGTTCATTAAACTAGAACAAACAATACACTAAATATTTAGGCGAATTGCTTGAGGCATCTTTAAAACTGGGGTGCACAAAGAGTAAGGTTCTAATCTTGACTTTTAAAATAGAATTAATTAAAATTTGTATGTTTTGTGCAGCTAAAGCTTTGGAAGGTACAGAAAAGATCGGTAAATGATTCGACTATGCTGGTGTGAAAATTGGCGATGAGATTAGTTTCTCATTTTCTAGCACCATAAAGGATCTACTGGCAGAGAACTAAAGTTATATGGGCTAGGAACTTATCAATGGAACAAAACAATTTCTTCAATAACAAATACTTCAGTTAAATTATTTAGCAGAACAAAAAAAAGGATGGGGCTTCAGTTTTTATGCTGTTGAACAAACCAAAAGCATTATAATATTTCAAAGAGTAAATACATATAATTGAATTGATAGAAACTAACAACAACAACATAAAACCTTTATCCCACTACATGGGGTCGTGATGCGGACATCGGCACGAAAATCTGGCGCATCTATCACAGGAGGCGTCGTAAATCGACGGCTCTGATTTAAGTTGTCATTTATGAATTATTTTCTGCATTTTAGTTTCTATTTTATATTATTTCCTGTTTTACCCCTAGGTTAATTTATTTGAGTATTGTAGCCAGAGGGGAAATTTTGTAATTTTTTTTTTATTTTTTATTTTATCATGTTGTGGCCTATATATATGGCCTTTAGCTATTGTAATAGGAGGATGGATTGATATGAAAATTTGTTTTCCACACTTGTGTTCTTCTTGTGAGAGAGCGTTAGTGAGATTCCTATGAGAGGAATCGAAATCTTCACCAGCCGCAGGATGGGTCCGGGCTCGTGATTTGAAGTCCCTTGGAGAGGGCAAACGGATCACCCGTCAGTCTTCGGAAAAGTCCAAGGCTCGCGGTTTTTATGATCTTTCTATCATTTTTATTTTTCGTTTTATCTTTGTTTTGAGTTCTTCCTTCTAATCCCTCCCCGTCATCGTTTTCATCTTCTTCCTCCTCCATCAACCTCACGGGCCAAACATCCATAACAAGCTCCAACAAAATTTCCCCATAGCCGCCGGCCACCTTCCCCCATTAGCTCCTCCACCGCCGGCCTCCCTTGTTTGTCTTCATGAATGAGGAGTCATTACCACCATAATGCTTACCTAAAGAGTTCAAATAATTTAGGAAATTATTTTCATCATTTGAAATTCAAATTGAATTTCAAATATTTTCCTAAATTAAAAGCTATTTTAGGAAAGTATTGAGTCTCATTCATGACGTAATTCAAATTTAATTTGGGTGATTTAATTTTAGGGCGGTTTTCAAAATTCAAATTCAACTAATTCGACATTTGAATTCCTTCCTAATTCATCATTCAAATTTTGGAAAGTTACGAAATCCATTTTATTTGAATTTCAAATTCAAATAGAATTTATTTGTTTCTTTCCTAAATCCGAATCCCAAATTAAGTAACCACAATTGAGTGCATTAAACCCATATTCTCCCTTGGATGTTGCCGGCCCCATTACTCTCCCTCATTAAATCATTGTCCAATTATTTCCTAAAACTCCATTCTAGCTCTAGGAAATAATTTCAGAATCCTGAATTTCCCTTAGCCGAGAATTACCACTTCACTTTAGGAAGTAATCCCACCGCCTCACGAAACAGTTTTCCTGGACGGACAACTTGAAGTTCCGCCCCCTCATCAATCCCGTAACCCCCCACCTACTTGTTTTTGGACTTCTTTCCTAAAACCTGGTTAATTCCTCCAATTACAGGAATTAGTAATTTAATTCATTTCCACCTTGGCATTCACTCACTTTTATTTCCCTTTCCCCCTTTTTGCTCCAGCCAAAATTTTCAAAGTCTGTTCACGGGAGAAGGCGAGAGTTGGGGAAAGAAATTAATGTGTTAATTGTGTTGCTTGGTATTTACTCAGTTTTATTTCCTAGTTTATTGCCCAAATCAGTTCACTGATTTTGGGATTTGAAATCCATCAAATCCTTGTCATCTTGCCGTTCCCTTCCTCTCCAAATTGCTCCAGGTTTTGAACAAAAACCTGAAGAAAATTTTCAGATTTTGTGAGCTGGGATAAATCCAGATTTATTTCAGTTTTTGCAAGGAACAATTTCAGATTTTGGAGAGGAGATCCTCTCCGTAGCAAAGCCGGCGTGTCCGTTCTACATCAGGTCGTCTACATGAATCTTTTATGTTTCATAATCAGAATTTTTTAAAATTATTTTGTCAGCCAAAACTTCTATTCTGCTTTTCAAAAATATTTTTTCTGAAAGAATTTTTAGAAAAAATAGTGAAGTCGATACAACCAACAAAGCATTAATTTTTTCTAGATATTTTCCAACTAAAAAAACTGTAAAATAAACTACCTCAAAAGAAATATAAAAACCAACTCATTTTGTAAATTTTGGGGCCAGCAAAAGCATAAGTCACCCTTGCATTATCGCCATGTGGCTACTCTTAGTAATGAAGGCCACCTCCAATCAGAAAATTGAGTCAGGAGGGCCACCTCATCTCACCACCCTAGGGGTCAGTCATGGCTTGAAGATGATGCTTATGTTGCATGGGTCAAGCTCTACTACTCATAACAAGCAACCCCGGTAAAACTAAACCCATTGGTCTATACTGATAAAAAACTTACATGTAAAATAAAGAGAATGAACCTCACAAGCCTTATGCATATTTCAAAATGACAAAAATATACGGTTGGCCCCCTCTTAAATGAATATATCAGCCAACAAATAAAATATCCTGAAATAACTCAAAATAATTATAAAAGTGTCCACCATGAGGCAACTTTCAAAATTGCCAAAATGCATCTAAGGTCCTCAAGGTAACACAAAAAGTGTCAGTCTGACATATGGGCCTATCATTAAAAACCACCTTAACAAAAATGGAACCCAAAGGTTTGCCCCGTTCAAAAACCTTGATTTTAAAATTAAGAGAAATACGCCAAAAGACAAATGGCCAATTCTACATGGTGGATTATATTTGGACTGAATATATCAAGTAAATTAAAAGTAAATCCTAAAATAATTCAAAATAACTATAAAAATCCCCAACAATGCATTAAAAATTAACAAAATGTATTTAATGTGCCCGAGATAACTTAAAAGAATTTTGTGTTTCATTTTAAAGAAAAAACTTGTCTATATATAAATACCCCTCATATGAATAAATATAAAATATAAATTAGGCTGTTAGGAAGTATAATTGAAGATCGAAATATAGGCACATTGAATCTCAATTAATAAAAAAAAATAAGCTTTTACCTCAAATGCATAGAAAGCCAAGCTAAGGCAACAATGTATCCCAAGGATGATATAAGTGCTAACCCCCAGAGGGATATAAACAAGCATGTTAATGGCTATAAACATAAAATGCATTAAAAAAAGGTGCTAAATCAGTAGAGAAACCCTAGGGCATGCAAACGTAAACCCTAATAGTTGATCATTAAACTCTTTGTCATGCTATATAGATTTCATTGCATTAAACCATAAACTCAAATTGCTTTTTGGGTAAATCAAAATTTAACAGCCATGCCTTTGAGCCATTGTTGTCGTGCCCAATACCTCAAGAGAAAAACCCAACCAAGCTTGTTTCGTACCTTTTTGAGTCATTCAATTCATCTGGCATAGCAAGCCATCCATTAGTAAAACAATCTAGGGTCTACTAGGAAAATATTTCTCTTATCCCCATCCACTATAATTCATTGGGGAACATATTATGCAAGGGAACTCATGATTCCAAATGAAACACCAAGCAACCAAAGAAAAATCTAGACTTAATGCTAAAAGCTAGTAGTTATAGTGATCCCCAACCCTTTGGATAAAGACCCACATGGCAAATCGTTCAATGATGAAACCATGGGATCTGGTCATGTTTTCCATCCATCCCATAGTCATTTTCCTTATCATGAAACAATACAATGGGACATGAATGCCATAAAGAGAGTACCTAAAATGTAAATCCAAAGAAATTCAATTAATTAAGAATAATCTTCTAAGTAAGAGAAATTACTAAGTAAGGGGCATTGCAACTATAGGAAGTCTAAATCCACATGATTAAACAAAAACATTCATATCAATAGAGAACAATAGTAACACTATATTAATATACCTGCTATTAAATATCCAAAGTCTTGTCACAAGAACATTAATAATCATTTTCTAGAGCATACAATACACAAGAATCAAGTGCCACATATAGCTATAAAAAAGAAATTGCTATAACCTGGAACATGTAAAAGGATTACAAGTATAATTCATATAATTAAATATAGAGAGCCATTATTACAATCCACCTGAGTATAAAACAATGAGGTAATACCTAGGATGCACCGACACGGACACGGCAACACGAACACGACACGGACACGGGACACGGCAATTTTTAAAAATATAGGACACGGGTGCGGCGTGGACACGGCATAATAATTTTTTAATATAATATATAAAAATTATATAAAATTAAGGTGACATTACAATAAAAATAACATGCAATAATAAATCAATTTCATGATAACTTGTTTAGCTTATAACATAAAGATGTTTAGTACAAAATGTCTAATACAACAAAAAAAATATAAGCAAAAAACTATTTAGTACAACATGAAGGTCCAACTATTCAATAGAAGGAATGATAGAAATAGATTCAGATGTTGATCTTTGGCCTTCAATATCATCATCATTTAATATCATTACTTCCAACTCTGGTTTATCTAGAGAAAGATTTGCAACCTCCAATAATCCCATATCAACAAGGCACTCAAACCCATCTCCAGCAACATCCCACATCTTGTTATCACCTATCATATAAAGTGGGATTTTTCTTGATGGAAGATGAAGATTTGTATGCACATAAACTAAATCTTCAGCACGTTGTGGAGTTATTTTATTCCTCTTCATTGATTGAATAAATGAGTATGTGCTCCAATTTCTCTCACAAGTCACAACAGGAAGAGGATGATACTTGACAAAGAAGTTTTATTGCTATTGTTTGAAGAAGCGGTGCTGAAGCTCCATGAATCAACCACTACATTTTTGGATCCATCCTCCATCTATCAACCAAAGATTCTTGATCACCAAAATCCTCTAAATATCCAAAGAACTTTGCAAGTTCTATATTAATTTTTCTTCTCTCCTCCTCATTTGGGAAATATCTTTTCAGACATATCTTTCACATATTTGAAACTTCTAAATCTTTTTGTGGTGAGAGATGTTGAGGGTTTTCTTGAAGTCATTCTTTACTTGAATACCTTCAAATAATACAAAACATATAAAATTATCTATTCATTTACCAATAAATTTAAATTAATTTAAAAGATGAATATAAATATACCTTGAATTTAATGAATGAGCCAAACAATGCAAATGTGTGTTGCTTTTGCTCCACATATCTTCAAGAATTGTATAGACAATGCTCCAAAAACTAGTCTTTATCATGTGACTTTCTTTCATGTCTGTATATAATTTCTTTCACTTTTGCTAACATAGAGTCACACATCTCATAAATAATATGTAGGCATGATTTATCTGTGTCAGCCTCTCTCAACATATCATAAATTGGATCAGCAAAAGCCAAAATGTAGTCTACATTATCCCACCACAAATCATCTAAGACCTTTTCTTTAACATATCTTTCCTTCCCAACATCATCTTCTCGATAGCAAGACCGCTTCTCACTAATCACCATAGATTGAAGAGCATTTTTAATTTGTTTGAATCTTCTCCGAGCAAGTACTTAACAATATCGAGCATATATTGAGCAGTACCGAGCATGTACTGAGCGGTACCGAGCATGTACTGAGCGGTACCGAGCATGTACTGAGCGGTACCGAGCATGTGCCGAGCGGTACCGAGCATGTATTGAGCAGTACCGAGCATGTATTGAGCAGTACCGAGCATGTACATTAGATTTTTCAAAAATGAAGAAAAGAAATAGCGAAATCCACTTACAGGTCTTGGCTCTCTTGCATGCTGAACGTGCTCTATTTGGCCTTAATTGCGAACTTTTCCTCGGATGATCGCTGAAATCACGCAAGAATGAAGGAATGGGAAAGACGAGCTCTGCTTGGGCTCGGCTCGAGCAGAGATGACTAAGGAACAGGAGGTGAAGGCAGCGGACTCCATTTGGCTTCGACTGCGAGCTCTCCCGGTCCGCCCTAGAATATTTCTTTCGTGGATCGAAAAAATAGGGCTTCTAGTTCGCGGAAAAGGCTAAATAGAATGAACGATTTTATTATTTAATAACCGGACACACGTGTCTGACACGCGTGTCCAATTTTAATTTTAATTTTTTAAATTGCAACACTCCAATGCCGTGTTGGACAAGTGTCTATGCCGTGTCCGACACTGCATGCCCTCTTTAAGAGGCGTGTCGGTGCATCATAGGGTAATACTTTAATCACCTTGTAATTCAAATTAACCGCGATCCATTTTGAAGTTTTCCTTGCATGCACAGACATAAGAAAATAGAAGGAGATGGAAGGAAACTAAGAAAGAAAAAGTTGCTTGCACATGTCTTTGATGGAGGGACGAAAGGGAAGGGAGATTTTAAACGATATTATTTTGGTAAGAATATTTTATTATGTTAAATCTTGTTAAGTAGAATTCACAAAAACATTAATTTGAGACAATTATAACACAGTTCATTTCAGCTGTGAATAATGCACAATCATTATGAAATTCTTATGAAAACATCCTCAAAACCCTACTACACCTAAAATTATACGTTCACATAAGTACCCTGGTAAAAAGTTGGCAAATTTTTGAAATATGATAAATATATTGATTTTAGCATCTGATTAGCATGATAACTCGTTAGTTCAAGGGTATAATGTTATCCTGTGAGCTATGTTACAGAGGAACCATATAGTATTCATTTATCATTTGATGCTCACCTTGAACAAATGTTGAAAGACATCACTTTGGTGAATCCATTATATGTTTGATAAAGAAAATAGACTTGAATCTCTCTTTCCATGTTTTATCACATAGAAAATATCCTACTAAACAAAAGAAAATGAAATTTTACAAAAGACTTGCAAAGAAGTAATGCAGCAGACTATAGAAAACAGTTCCAAAGTATAAGGTAACAAGCAATTCTTCATGAATAAATATGCCTGATAAAACAAACCTATGATGCACCGACATGCCTCTTAAAAAGGGAATGCAGTGTCGGACTCGTGTCGGACACGGACACGCGTCGGACACGCGTCGGACACGCGTCGGACACGTATCCGACACGGCATTGGAGTGTCGGAATTTAAAACATTAAAATTTAAATCGGACACGCGTGTCCAGTTATTAAATGATAAAATCGTCCGTTCTATTTAGCCTTTTCGCAAACAAGAGCCCTATTTTTCCGATCCATGAAAGAAATCTTCTAGGGCATACCAGGAGAGCTCACAGTCGACGCCAAACGGAGCCCGCTGCCTTCGCCTCTCGTTCCTTCGTTATTTCTGCTCGGCCAAGCAGAGCTCGTCTTTTCCATTCCTTCATTCTTGCGTTATTTCTGCTGTCATTCGAGGCATAGTTTGCAATCAAGGCCAAACAGAGCACCTTCTGCGCGCAAGAGAGCCAAGAACTGTAAGTGGATTTCGCCATTTCTTCTCTTCATTGTTGAAAAACCTGATATACATGCTCGGTACCGCTCGATATTGCTAGGTACATGCTCGGTACCGCTCAGTACATGCTCGGTACTGCTCAGTACATGCTCGGTACTGCTAGGTACATGCTCGATACTGGTATGTACATGCTCGGTACTGCTCGGTACTGCTAGGTACATGCTCGGTACTGATAGGTATATGCTCGGTATTGCTAGGTACATGCTCGGTACCACTAGGTATCTTCACATACAAAAAACTTATGAACTTTAAGGTCGAATCCCGCAGGGGGCAGCGCCCCCATGGACCCCCGGCAGACCGGTATGTTGTTTTTTATTCATGTTGTGATTTTTTTATTTCACTTCATATCATTTTAATTCGATGTATTCATATGCATGATTGGTTTGTTAGCAAAATGAGCTCGGCTGCTGGCAGGAGTGGATTAGGTGAAGGTTCAAAAGAGCTATTTGTAGAAACTGATAAGTCATTATGAATTTATGTTATAAAGTTAGAAAAAACATTTGAAGGAGGAGAGAATGAGGGAATGTGTCATTCAAATGCAATTATTGTGATGGCACCTACAAAGGATCTTATTCTAGGATGAAGGCACATCTACTTAAAATTTCTGGCCATTGAATAAAAATGTGTCCTAAGATTACTACGTCGCAGTTGATTGAATTGAACAGACAAGTTGATGAAGCTGAATCTAGGATCCAAAGGACACTCCCTAAAGAGGTACCTTTTGTAATATCAGTTTTTGCTCCAGGTTCGTCCGGACGAAGTCGGATCGTCCGGGACGATCGGTACAGGTTGTGTAGAAAAAATCATGTTTGGCTGTATGGTTTGTCTGGACGAAATCAGGATCGTCTGGACGAAAATAAGTCAGAGAACCCTTCGCCGGGGACGATATTTGATTTTCGTCTGGACGAAATAATTCTCTTCATGGATCGTCCGGTACGAAGCTGGATCGTCCAGGACGATCGGTCTGGATATATATAGAAATGAGATATTTTGAAGAGAGAGAAAAAGCTGAGGAGAGAAAAACGAAGGAAAAAGTCGAAAAGTGGATTTTTGGGCGACGCCGAGCTGTTTTCGTCCGTTGTGACAGTTGAGGAAATTGCTGTACGCAAGGTAAGGCACAATCCGACTTTCTCAATTTTCAGAACCGTCGCTTTTGGCGGTATTATCTGTCCGGAATTAAGTTTTGTTCGTGATTTTCGTCCGTAATTTCCGACTGGTTTAATTTTTACCGCGTAACTTTCTGTATTTTGTTGAAGTGCCGAGTGTGCACATTTTGGTTATTTTCTGAAGATTTTTGTCCGGGTATTTTTGATTCGACTGTGTTTTTAGTCGACTGGATTTTTCTGTGAACTTGGAAATTATCTGTGCAGTAGAATAAATGTTCCGAAATGTTGATATCTATATTCTGTGCGAATTTGGTGAATTTTGATTTTCAGGAAAATTGTGTAAATTCTGTATACTGCCGTTGTGCTGCCCGATTTTTGAGTAATTTCTGTTTTGTCCGGAAATCTTCTGATTTGATATGTTATCTGTATATGCTATATAAAGGGAGTTATAAGGGGCCTGGATCCTATGAGATTCAGTTAGTGTCTGGAAAATCTGAAATGAGCTCAATATGAAATCTGATATCTGTTCTGTTCCGGATCCGAGGAAAATCTATTTAGGTGCTATATGCACTATATATGTATTCTGGTGCTATAAGCACATCTGTTCTGGTGCCGTGAGCACAAAGGGAGGCATAAGGGGCCTGAATCCTACGAGATTCAGTCAGTGTCAGGGAATTTAGCTATGAATTACATAATATCGGATCTTTGATTCTGATATGATTATGATACGATTTGTTCTGTTCGGATATGATCTGAACTTCTGATTTTGTACGATTCTGATTCTGTTGATCTGATATGTTTGATCTGTTCTGTTTCTGATTTGATACGACTTCTGTTTACGTACAATTCTGTTTGATTTGATATCTGTCCGATTCCGTTTTGATTTCTGTACGGATTTGTTTGATGTATTGGTTTTGAGATTCTGAGGATTTTGATTGGAGGTTTGTTGCTTTACTGAGCTGTTGAGCTCACCCTTGCTTTCTGGTGATTTTCAGGTTCTGGGAAAGGCAAGGAAGTCCAGGATTAGTTCAGAGTCTGATCAGTTTAGGTATTGTTTTGTACCTTTTGATTTTTGTACAGTCATGGCTTTTCTGTTCTGTCTTTCTTTCTGTCGAAAGCCATGTACTGTTCTGTAGATGATTGTTTTGAGGAAATGAAATCAGATAGATGTTTTGTTCCGCTGCATTTGATGATATATAGTAGCTCTGTGTTTGTTAGTCTGTGTGAATTAATTATTTGGAAGATTCAGTTCCGAACCAAATTCCAAAGCTAGATCCTGGTTAGCTTCTCCGTCGCGGCCCGGTGCGAACGGGATCCGTCTCGGGTCGGGTCGGGTCGTGACAAACTTTTTTGGTATCAGAGCCATGGTTTTGGAATTTGAGAATTTTGTGAAACAGAGCTATAGGAAGTGATCAGTAAGTCTGTCTGGGGGGTAGTTTTGATTTGTTTGGCTTTTTATTGTGTTGTTTTTGTGATAGTTTTCCGGATTTTTCTGGATTTTCTGTATGGATCAGCCAGACCTAGATATGACAGATGGTCAGAGTGCCGATCAGGCAGCACCAGTGGGGAGTACAGCCCCAGTGGTCGGTGCTGATACGCTTTCTCAGTTTGCTTCACTCGTTGCTCAGATGATGAGCGAGACTCAGAGTAGAGCTTCTACTGTCAGATCTGATGACTTGGATAGACATTTGCAGTTGTTTTTGAGGTTGAAACCTCCGAGGTTTGAGGGCGCTGTTGAGCCCAGAGCTGCTGAGGAGTGGCTGAGGAGATTAGAGAAGACTTTTGACGGGATGTAGTGTCCGTCAGACAGGAAGGTACCGTTGGCAATTTTTCTGTTGGACGGAGAGGCTGAGCACTGGTGGGAAGGCCAGCAGGCAGCTAGATTTCAGGGCAGACTGAACTCTTTGATTACTTGGGAAGAGTTCACTGAGGTGTTTCGGGATTGGTTTGTTCCCCCTTCTGCACGACAGCAGATGCAGGAGAATTTTCTGAGACTTGTTCAGGGGAGCAAGACGGTGATGCAGTACGAGGCTGAGTTTACTGCATTAGTCAGGTACGCTCCGCAGCTGGTTAGCACTTCTGCTGAGAGATGTTACAGATTTCTGAGGGGATTGCGAGATACCTTGAGGCAGCCCCTGATACCATTCCGGATTACTGATTTCTCCGAGCTTGTGGAGCGAGCTCGATTGATAGAGAACGACCTGATGGCTACTCAGCAACGGTGGACTGCGAGTAGGAAGAGGTTTGGAGGCGAGGCATCTGGCAGTGGTTCCTCTGGAAAGAGGAGATTTGTTTCTGGCTCAGGATCTGGAGATTCCAGGAGGAGCGGAGGGTCGTCTGGTACTGCTACCAGTACGACGAGTTCTGGATCAGTCAGTTCGGCACCTGTGTGCCAGAACTGTGGACGGCGACACTTTGGCCAGTGTTACAGGATGGCTGGTCTGTGCTTCCGATGTGGTCAGTCAGGACATCGGATTGCAGAGTGTCCATAGATGGGATTTGATCAGCGATCTGAGGGCTTCGTCAGACCTGTTGGTTCAGCAGCAGGAAGACCGAGGACTGTTCCTCCACGCCCTGAGGGATTTACTGGTAGAGGTGGTGGTTCTAGTTCTGCACCACGGAGACCACCTACTGTTCAGAGGGAGCAGAGTAGTTCTGTTGCTTCAGCTCCTGTTCCAGTTCAGCCACGAGTTTACAGCTTGAGTCAGCAGGAGGCTCGAGATGCTCCAGATGTTGTGACAGGTACGATTTACATTTCTGATCAGCCCTGTCGTGTTTTGTTTGACTCTGGAGGGGGTCATTCTTTTCTGTCCGAGCACTGTTTTGAGATTTTACATTTGGATTCGATGGTTTTACCGATTTCTTTGTCTGTGATTTTACCGGCTGGGAATCCTTTGATTGCTCGGCAGTTTTGTTTGTGTGAGATTGAGATTTCTGGCAAGAAGTGGAAATCAAGTTTGATTCGGTTGCCGATTTCATCGTATGATGTGATTCTGGGCATGGATTGGCTGAGTCAGTATGAAGCCCAGATAGACTGTCTGAAGAAGCAAGTGAGTTTACTTATGGCTGGAGAGAGGATTGTATTTCAGGGATTACGAGGTGTTCTCTCCAGTCTGGTTTCTGTGTTGGAAGTGAGCAGAATGTGGAAGAAGGGATGTCCGGTATTTTTGGCTTCGGTGCGGGATCTGAACCTAGAGGTTGGTTCTGTTTCTGAGATCCCTGTGGTACGGGAGTTTGCTGATATTTTTCCTGAGGAGCTGGTTGGTTTACCTCCGGATAGAGATGTGGAGTTCTCTATCGATATTTTTCCGGGTACCGCTCCGATATCGAAAGCTCCGTACAGGATGGCGCCGAAAGAACTTTCTGAGTTGAAAGTTCAGCTTCAGGAGTTGGTTGATAGAGGTTTTGTGCACCCTAGTGTTTCGCCCTGGGGAACACCTGTTCTGTTTGTGAAGAAGAAGGACGGTACACTCCGTATGTGTATCGATTACAGAGATTTGAACAAGGTCACGATCAAGAACAAGTATCCTTTGCCTCGGATTGACGACTTGTTTGATCAGCTTTCCGGATCTTCGGTATTTTCGAAGATTGATTTGCGATCCGGATATTATCAGGTGAAGGTGAAAGAAGTTGATGTTGTGAAGACAGCTTTTAGTACTCGGTACGGGCACTATGAGTTTTTGGTTATGCCTTTTGGGGTAACCAACGCGCCTGCTATTTTCATGGATCTGATGAACCGAGTATTCAGGGAGTATTTGGATCAGTTTGTGATCGTCTTCATTGACGATATTCTGGTATATTCTGCATCTGAGGATGATCATGCCAGACATTTGAGGATTGTGTTGGAGACTTTGAGGAGGCATCAGCTGTATGCCAAGTTCTCCAAGTGTGAATTCTGGCTGAAGAGCATTTCTTTTCTGGGGTATGTGATTAGCGGTGAAGGCATTTCTGTAGATCCCCAGAAGATTCAGGCAGTTGCTGATTGGCCAAGGCCGACTACGGTATTTGAGGTACGTAGTTTCTTGGGCATGGCCGGGTATTATAGGAAATTTGTGAAAGGATTTTCACAGATTTCGACGCCTCTGACGAGACTGACTCAGAAGTCAGTACCTTTTGTTTGGACACCGGAGTGTGAGGCGAGTTTTCAGCGATTGAAGGATTGTTTGACTTCAGCTCCAGTATTAGCACTTCCGTCAGGTACGGAAGGTTTTCAGGTGTTCAGTGACGCTTCACTGAAATGACTGGGTTGTGTCCTGATGCAACATGATCAGGTAATTTCTTATGCTTCTAGACAGTTGAAACCACATGAGAAGAATTACCCGACGCATGATTTGGAGTTAGCTGCAGTAGTTTTTGCTTTGAAGATTTGGCGTCATTATCTGTATGGCGTCAGATGTGAGATTTTCACTGATCATAAGAGCCTGAAGTACATTTTTACTCAGAAGGATCTGAATTTGAGGCAGAGAAGATGGCTCGAGTTGATCAAAGATTATGATTTGACTATTCAGTATCAGCCTGGTAAGGCTAATGTGGTAGCAGATGCCTTGAGCAGGAAGTCTTCTGGATTATCAGGTATTCAGCTTACTTGTGATGACTTTCTGATTCGTGATATGGAGCGATTGCAGTTGGAAGTGATTTCCTCCAGTGGTTTGGAGTTGGCTCAGATGAGCATTCGGTCTACTTTGGAAACAAGGATCCAAGAAGCCCAGAAGTCAGATTCTGATTATTTAAAGTTGATTGCTCAGATTGGATCTGGTAAGACTCCTGAACTTCGAATTTCTGATTATGGTGCTATTTTCTGTAAGAACAGGTTGTGGGTACCTGTGTTTGGAGATTTGAGGCAGGAGATTCTGTACGAATCTCATCATTCAGGCTACACGGTACATCCGGGCAGCAGTAAGATGTACGCTGATATGAAACTTTTGTTTTGGTGGCCTGGAATGAAGAAAGATGTGACAGAGTTTGTGTCGAGATGCGAAGCCTGTCAGTTGGTGAAGGCAGAGCATCAGCGACCAGGTGGACTGTTGCAGTCGTTGCCTATCCCTGAGTGGAAATGGGAGGAGGTAACGATGGACTTTGCGATGGGTTTCCCTCGATCTAGACAAGGGCACGACGCTATTTAGGTGGTTGTAGATCGATTGACGAAGTCCGCCCATTTTCTTCCGATTAGACAGACGGATTCAGTTGACCGCTTGGCACAGATATATGTGAAGGAGATAGTCAGATTACACGGTGTGCCTCGTGTGATCGTATCTGATCGAGATGGACGTTTTACTTCCAGACTTTGGAAAGGCATTTAGCAAGGCTTGGGTACAAAACTGCATTTCAGTACAGCCTTTCATCCTCAGACTGATGGACAGTCTGAGAGGACTATTCAGATACTGGAAGATCTGTTGAGGCTTTGTGTTCTGGACTTTAGCGGAAGCTGGGAAGATCATATTCCGCTGATTGAGTTTGCTTATAACAACAGTTTTCAGTCCAGTATCGGTATGGCACCGTACGAGGCTCTGTATGGCAGGAAGTGCCGTACTCCTTTGACTCTGACGGAGGTTGGAGATAGACAGGCTTTGAGAGCCACTTTTGCTGATGAAACTGCTCAGAAGATCAGTTTGATAAGAGAGAGATTGAAAGCTGCTCAAGATCGACAGCAGAAGTATTACAATCAGAAGCACAGGTTTGTAGAATTTCAAGTTGGTGACTTTGTGTATGTCAAAGTCAGTCCGATGAAGGGTGTGAGCAGATTTGGTCAGGTGAGCAAGCTTAGTCCGAGGTATGTTGGACCTTTTGAGATCCTGGAAAGGATTGGAAAAGCTGCTTACAAGTTATTACTTTCTGATTCTATGCCTGACGTGCATAATGTGTTTCACGTATCCACTCTGAGGAAGTGGGTATCCGACTCTGGGAAGAAGGTATCTGCTGATGAGGTTGAGATTCAGGAGAATCTGGTGTACAAGGAAGAGCCAGAATTGATTTTGGCGTACGACGTACGAAAGCTAAGAAGTAAACAGATTCCAATGGTTAAAGTCCAGTGGAAGCACCGTACTGCACGGGAAGCCACTTGGGAGAAGGAGTCTGACATGAGACGGTTGTACCCTTATTTGTTTTGATTGAGTTTGGATTGGATAATGTCGAGGACGATATTTTTTTTAAGTTGGGGAGATTGTAATATCAGTTTTTGCTCCAGGTTCGTCCGGACGAAGTCGGATCGTCCGGGACGATCGGTACAGGTTGTGTAGAAAAAATCATGTTTGGCTGTATGGTTCGTCTGGACGAAATCAGGATCGTCTGGACGAAAATAAGTCAGAGAACCCTTCGCCGGGGACGATATTTGATTTTCGTCTGGACGAAATAATTCTCTTCATGGATCGTCCGGTACGAAGCTGGATCGTCCAGGACGATCGGTCTGGATATATATAGAAATGAGATATTTTGAAGAGAGAGAAAAAGCTGAGGAGAGAGAAAAACGAAGGAAAAAGTGGAAAAGTGGATTTTTGGGCGACGCCGAGCTGTTTTCGTCCGTTGTGACAGTTGAGGAAATTGCTGTACGCAAGGTAAGGCACAATCCGACTTTCTCAATTTTCAGAACCGTCGCTTTTGGCGGTATTATCTGTCCGGAATTAAGTTTTGTTCGTGATTTTCGTCCGTAATTTCCGACTGGTTTAATTTTTACCGCGTAACTTTCTGTATTTTGTTGAAGTGCCGAGTGTGCACATTTTGGTTATTTTCTGAAGATTTTTGTCCGGGTATTTTTGATTCGACTGTGTTTTTAGTCGACTGGATTTTTCTGTGAACTTGGAAATTATCTGTGCAGTAGAATAAATGTTCTGAAATGTTGATATCTATATTCTGTGCGAATTTGGTGAATTTTGATTTTCAGGAAAATTGTGTAAATTCTGTATACTGCCGTTGTGCTGCCCGATTTTTGAGTAATTTCTGTTTTGTCCGGAAATCTTCTGATTTGATATGCTATCTGTATATGCTATATAAAGGGAGTTATAAGGGGCCTGGATCCTATGAGATTCAGTTAGTGTCTGGGAAATCTGAAATGAGCTCAATATGAAATCTGATATCTGTTCTG
Organism: Dendrobium huoshanense; assembly: GCA_016618105.1. Taxonomy (NCBI): domain Eukaryota; kingdom Viridiplantae; phylum Streptophyta; class Magnoliopsida; order Asparagales; family Orchidaceae; genus Dendrobium; species Dendrobium huoshanense. Next base: position 33,063,743 of record CM028353.1, on the reverse strand, counting down.
TTCCGGATCCGAGGAAAATCTGTTTAGGTGCTATATGCACTATATATGTATTCTGGTGCTATAAGCACATCTGTTCTGGTGCCGTGAGCACAAAGGGAGGCATAAAGGGCCTGAATCCTACGAGATTCAGTCAGTGTAAGGGAATTTAGCTATGAATTACATAATATCGGATATTTGATTCTGATATGATTATGATACGATTTGTTCTGTTCGGATATGATCTGAACTTTTGATTTTGTACGATTCTGATTCTGTTGATCTGATATGTCTGATCTGTTCTGTTTCTGATTTGATACGACTTCTGTTTCCGTACAATTCTGTTTGATTTGATATCTGTCTGATTCCGTTCTGATTTCTGTACGGATTTGTTTGATGTATTGGTTTTGAGATTCTGAGGATTTTGATTGGAGGTTTGTTGCTTTACTGAGCTGTTGAGCTCACCCTTGCTTTCTGGTGGTTTTCAGGTTCTGGGAAAGGCAAGGAAGTCCAGGATTAGTTCAGAGTCTGATCAGTTTAGGTATTGTTTTGTACCTTTTGATTTTTGTACAGTCATGACTTTTCTGTTCTGTCTTTCTTTCTGTCGAAAGCCATGTACTGTTCTGTAGATGATTGTTTTGAGGAAATGAAATCAGATAGATGTTTTGTTCCGCTGCATTTGATGATATATAGTAGCTCTGTGTTTGTTAGTCTGTGTGAATTAATTATTTGGAAGATTCAGTTCCGAACCAAATTCCAAAGCTAGATCCTGGTTAGCTTCTCCGTCGCGGCCCGGTGCGAACGGGATCCGTCTCGGGTCGGGTCGGGTCGTGACACCTTTGCCATCTACTCATGGCTCATCTCACACTTCTTCCTCATCTGTGAGAGTTGATCAAGCTTTATCATTTAGAAGTGAAGGATATGAAGCAAAGAAAAGAAAAGGAGTAGCCAGTAGTCCTCTAGAGAAGGCTTTTATTTTGCAGCAGCGAGAGGAATTGGATGGTGAAATAGCAAGGATGTTTTTTTCAGCGGGACTTCCTTTCAACTTTGCAAGGAATCCTCATCATAAAAATGCAATCATTTTTGCATGTAACAACAACCTCGCAGGATATGTTCCACCTGGCTACAATGCATTAAGATCAAAATTATTGGAAAGAGAAAGAGCACATATTGAGATATTGCTTGAACCAACAAAAGGAGTGTGGAAAGAAAAAGGTGTTAGTTTGGTGTGTGATGGTTGGACATATCCTCAAAGAAGACCCCTTATTAATTTCATGGTCGTTACAGAGAATTACTCAATGTTCATTAAAGCAGTGAATTGTGAAGGAGAATACAAGGATAAACATTTTATTGCCAATTTGATTAAAGAGGTGATAGTCATGATTGGGCCTTCAAATGTTGTGCAGGTTATTAAAGATAATGCACCGGTGTGTAGAGCTGCAGGATTATTGGTGGAGCAAACTTATCCCCATATATTTTGGACACCCTGTGTTGTGCACACTTTAAATCTTGTTCTAAAAAATATTTGTGCAGCAAAGAATACATAGGCTAATGAAATCATCTATGCTGAATGTCATTGAATAACAGTGGTTGCAGATGATGCTGTTCTGATCAGAAATTTTATTATGAACCATTCTATGAGACTTTCAATGTTTAATGATTTCTTCCACTTGAAAATGCTAGCTGTTGCTGAAACTCGTTTTGCCTTTATAATAATCATGTTAAGAAAATTCAAACAAATTAAAAATGCTCTTCAATCTATGGTGATTAGTGAGAGGTGATCTTGCTATCGAGAATATGATGTTGGGAAGGTAAGGTATGTTAAAGAAAAGGTCTTAAATGATTTGTGATGGGATAATGTAGACTATATTTTGGCTTTCACTGATCCAATTTATGATATGTTGAGAGAGGCTGACACAAATAAATCATGTCTATATTTGATTTATGAGATGTGGGACTCTATGTTAGCAAAAGTGAAAGAAATTATATACATATATGAAAGAAAGTCACATGATGAAGACTCAAGTTTCTAGAGCATTGTCTATATTATTCTTGAAGATAGGTGGAGCAAAAGCAACACACCGTTGCATTGTTTAGCTCATTCATTAAATCCAAGGTATATTTATATTTATCTTTTAAATTAATTTAAATTTGTTGTTAAATGAACATATAATTTTATATGCTTTGTATTATTTAAAGGTATTCAAGTAAAGAATGGCTTCAAGAAGACCCTCAACGTGTCTCACCACAAAAAGATTTAGAAATTTCAAATATGAGAAAGATATACCTAAAAAGATATTTTTCAAATAAGGTGAAGAGAAAAAAAATTAATATAGAACTTGCAAAGTTCTTTGGATATTTAGAGAATTTTGGTGATCAAGAATCTTTGATTTATAGATGGAGGATGGATCCAAAAATGTGGTGATTGATTCATGGAGCTTCAGCACCTCTTCTTCCAACAATAGCAATAAAACTTCTTGGTCAAGTATCATCCTCTTCCTGTTGTGAAAGAAATTGGAGCACATCCTCATTTATTCAATCAATGAAGAGGAATAAGATAACTCCACAACGTGCTGAAGATTTTATTTATGTGTATACAAATCTTCGTCTTCTATCAAGAAAAACCCAATTTATATGACAGGTGATAACAAGATGTGAGATGTTGCTGGAGATGGGTTCGAGTACCTTGATGATATGGGATTATTGGAGGTTGCAAATCTTTCTCTAGATGAACCAAAGTTGGAAGCAATGATATTCAATGATGATGATATTGAAGGCCAAAGACCAACATCTGAATCTAATTTTATCATTCCCTCTATTGAGTAGTTAGACCTTCATGTTGTATTAAATGATTTTTTGCTTATATTTTTTTGTTTGTACTAGACATTTTGTACTAAACATCTTTATGTTATAAGCTAAACAAGTTATCATGAAATTGATTTATTATTACTTGACATTTTTACTATAATATCACCTTAATTTTTATATATTATATTAAAAAATTATTATGTCGTGTCCACGCCGCACCCGTGTCCTATATTTTTAAAAATTGTCGTGTCCGTGTCGGTGCATCATAGAAACAAACTGAAAGATGTGTTGATTGTCTAATAATAAATGCTGGCAATTTTTTATTCAAACAAACAATTACAAACTACAAGGTTCTAAACAATGAGCAGACTATTACACTAAACATGCTTGAAAAACTAAGCTATAGTTTTAATTCAGTGCGACAAGCAAGAATAATGTAACACAAGAAAAGAATGATATACATGTCCCTTTTCTCCAACTATGAGCAATTCAGCGCAGCCATCAACAGATTCACTTTGGCCATCAACCACAGACACAACCTTATCAGGGTCGCCATCTAGAATCAAGCAGTCCTCATCACACTCTTTTTGCAAAGGGCTCGGTTTCTTCATGCTTGATCGTGAAGAAAGTTCATCCACAACCATAACATCATCCAATTCCCCTGGCACTTCTACATCTACAGATTCAAGCAACTCATTGAGCCATTCTTCAGTTATATCAAAAGATTCATCTGCCAAGTTCTCCTCATCCGAGCTAATATCGATGATGGCATCACCTTCATCCATAGAATCCAAAAGAAGATTTCTTACTCCCAAAAACTCAAAAGCAAACAAGACAGAAAAGGATTGCAGCAGTAGTTCAGGATCTACACAGCCTAAGCCCCAATTCGACACCAGAGAGCCAGCAATACTGGATACATGAAACAAAAATACACCATACTTCAAAAGATGAAATAGCACTCAAGAAAATTCGCATGAATCAATAAAATATTCCACTTGATTCCAAAAAAAAAAAGAAAAAGAATAAGAAAATTTTACAACACAACTACGAATAACAGGCAAATTGTCTGCGACCAAAGTAGGACTTTAACCTTACATCAAAATTTGGGCACATTAATTAAAAAAATCTGCTTCGACCACCATTCGAGAACCATCGTTGTAGAGGCAAACCTTTATTCAAACAGAAATCGTGACAAAATGAGATGAGCAACCAACGATAGCAACTGAAGCTTGAAAAAAAGATCCCCGACGATCTTCTTCTCGCCGAATGGTTCAAAATAAACCCTAACCTGTCGTGTAGTCCGCCAACGCGCATCCCACGCGAGAAGGAAACATTATTTTTTTCAGTGGTAAATAATTAATTGATAAAACTCTCCGACAAAATATTTTTTATAATTTTTAAACTAATAGATAAGATATTTTATGCCAAATATATTTATTTAAAAATGGATGAATTATTTGGAACTTTTATTACATCCAGGGAACGTACGCTCCTCTACGTTCGGTTTAGACAAAAACTTGGTACAACTCGGTACTCGGTGCTCGATACAGACGTTTTTTTGCCTAAACCGAACGTAGCGGAGCGTACGTTCACTAGATAAAATAAAAGTTCAATTATTTGACTCTTAAGACTGAAGAGACAATGGTTAAGTAATTTTGTTTAATAAATAATAAAAATTGCGTGGTTGATCAACTGTGTATTATTTGTTTATTAATCAGGTAATTATTATAGAGGAAATGCAAATTAAATTCAAATTTATTATAGATATACATTAATTATTAGGTAAGAAAAATTCGCTCAATTATTTAAATGAGATAACAAAAATCCACCTTTTTCTTGGTTAAAGATTATTGTAGAAGTTAAGAGTGTAAGTGAGTTAAATCGATTCGTAAGTTGACTTAGGCTTGACTCTATCAATATCTCTTGAGCCAACATCGATGAACTAATGAGTCAATTTTTAATCAGCCCTTACTCGACTTGTTAGATCGTAAGCCGTTTCATTTTAAATATATATATATATATATATATATATATATATATATATATATATATATATATATATATATATATATATATATATATTTGTTGCGTCCTGGAATATTCGCGGCGGTAGAGAAATATATAGTTTAATGTCTTAGCATTGTACGAAGATCCAGCACACAAGCAGATAAGTGAGAGGGTGTAGCATTCATAAGAGACAAAAGAGTTTTTACGTGGAAAACCCTTGAAAAGGGGGAAAAACCACGGAGCCTGGCCCAGTTTGAATGAATCCACTAGTATTTGTAGTCGATTACAAATGAGGCCCTTCCTTGGGAGAAGGCCTTGGATTGATGTAGCAAATGTACATCATATAAATTGTGTTACATGGTAGGAGTTACATATACATGTTTGTCTGGTCGCAAGGACCGTAGTCGGCAGGAGACCGGGGTCAGAAAGACCGTTGTCTGTTGATGGAGGTCGGAAGGACCATGGTAGGCGACGAAGGCCTGAAGGACTGTAGTCAATAGGAGACTGGGGTCTGAAAGACCGTTGCCTGGTGATGGAGGTCGGAAGGACCATGGTAGGCGACGAAGGCCTGAAGGATCGTAGTCAATAGGAGACTGGGGTCTGAAAGACCGTTGCCTGGTGATGGAGGTCGGATGGACCGTAGTAGACGACAAAGGCCTGAAGGACCGTAGTCGATAGGAGACTGGGGTCAGAGAGGCCGTTGTAGTAGGGTGGTACTTTGGTAGAACTCTGGACATCATGTAGTGGCCCAGCAGAAGTTCAGGCCTCAGGTGGTAGTCCGGCGGAGGAGAGGGCCTTTAGCGAAGGTGAGGGCCTTTGGCGAAGGTGAGGGCCTCATGTGAAGGTGAAGGCCTCAGGTGTTGATGAGGGCCTTTGACGAATGTGAAGGCCTCAGGCGAAGGTGAGAGCCTCAGGCGGTGGTCCGGTGAGGCTCCGGCGGTGGTCCGACGTGGTTACGTCGGTGGACCGGCGAGGTCCAGCGGTGGTCCGGCGAGGTTCCGCGGTGGTCCGGCGAGGTTCCACGGTGGTCCGGCGAGGTTCCGCAGTGGTCCGGCGAGGCTCCAGCGGTGGTCCGGCGAGATTCCGACAGTGGTCGAGGAGGAGATTCTTCCTTCTCTTCCTTCTCCTCTTCCTTCTTCTCTTCTTGCTTGGACCCCCTCTTGTGAAGAATGAGGGCTCTATTTATAGATTTTCTGGAGTGGCATGGTCCGTAAATAGGTGTGAGATCAAGGGCGAATAAGGAGTGGCTCGAATGGACGGTCGATAGTGAGCCCTTCGATCGTGCACCGTTCGTTGGCCATTTGGAGGCCTGAATGATGTTGGAATTTAGCGATATTGGACTCGTTAGATTCGTCTCGTCGAGCCGTTCGATTCGAGTATAAGCTCGTCAAAATCGGAGACCGTTTGGTAACTCAAATTGCGGTTTGAACCTTCTAATAGCGCTTTGAACCCTTGATTCGGACACATTTGGGCTCAGATTGGGTCGATCTTTGTGTCGTTGGGTTCGTATTTCCGAGACGCTCAGTTTGACTGTAAGCTCGTTGAAATCGGAGTTTGGATGCTCCCGAAATCAAATTTTGAAGTTTCCAACTAGTCTTTTGCCTCGAGATTCGTGTCCGATTAGGATAATTTTTGCATGACGTATCAATATTAATATAGAATACACTAAAAATATATTAACATTTAGAATTTTAAGTATAAAATTATTAAAAATATATTAAATTTATGTCTTATTTTCTTATATTAAGTTATTATTTATTATTTTTATTTTAATTTCTCGTTATTTTATCATTTTATTATAATGATTGCTTAAATTTTAATCATTTTCTTTCTTACATAGCAAATGAGGCCGCCTGAGCCAGCTCGAACTCATAGATTAAAGGTCGAGCTTGAGACCAAAATCAATTAAATAATCAAGCTCAAGCTCAAGATAAATGTGGCTCGAGTTTGGTGCGACTCATTTACACATCTAATAGAAATAATAGAGCAAAATGACAATCATGCAATGGTGATCGTGCAATGATATTTATGTGATGTAACTTAGGTAATGGCAGTTGGACAATGATAATCGAGTTAGTGAAATTACGATGATGATTAGGCAATAGCAATTGTTAATGATCATCATCACTTTATTCATCAAATAGAGATTTATAGTGATTTTGCTCTCTAAGTATCAACAAATTATCTTAAAATAGCACTCCATCAGATGCATTGTGCTAAATCATTTTATCATAAATCTTTTTTTCTTCTATCATTTAAGTTCCTTTACGACATTTGAATTGAGTTTGAACTCGTTAGATTTTTCTAGTGAAGCTGCCCATTTTAATAAAAGCGCACAAGCTTTAACGATCATTTGATCCTCTAATTAGTTTAACAAAATTTTCAATCATGCTTCAAGTGCCTGGTTTTGACTCATTTGATCTCATATCATATTCATTTTGATGTCGTTGGATTTTCTAGTCTAAACATTCAATTCAACTATAAATTTGCTGAAATCAAATTCAGATGATCTCAATATCTTCATAATTTGATTGATGATTTTTCTAATGACATATCATTTATAAATAACTAAATTAGATATGTAACAAAATCTTGAATATGAATTTTTAAAAAAATTCATATAATCGTCGCCTGCCGACTACCGTCTCTCCAACCTCCTTCGCCCGCTGATTATGATCAAACGAACATACTAACATTCACTTGAGAATAGCTCTCATATCATTAGATTCTTCCAACATAAACTAAGCATTCTGATGTATATTTTATACATTCAAGGGAAAGCCATTGAAATTCATTATGGAAATATTTATTATTAAAAAACAAAACAAACTGCAAGAAAACATCATAAGATTGTATATTAAAAATAAATTAAAAACAATTTTTATGTAGAGTTATTAATATAAATTATATAAAACAAATGGATGAAGTCAATGTAAATATTTGAGTATGACATTATGAGTTTATAATTTTCATTCAAAAGAGGGGAAAATGGCATATTGAACCCTGCTTTTATATTTTTTTACTCCATGATACAACCTTTCTTGCAACATTAAATTTTAGTTTACATAATAATACTTTTAAAAGGTTATTTTTGTAAAGGGTAAATGTTCACCATGTCTTTTAACATTGTGCTACACCATAATGTGAAGTATTTGAGTGAAATGAGAGAATAAAAATGTAAACTATATGATGAATTTGAATTAATCTGATAAATTACATCCCTTCATAAAAAAAATAATAAAAAAAAAAGGATATACAAATCGGATAAAAATTAGGTTTATTGAAAAACAAGGATAAAGCATTAAGAAAGCCATCCCAAACGAAGCCTAAGGCTTCTTTTAGGATAGCTCTTTTAGGTAGTAGTCCAATGACCGCTCGGGTGGAGCTTCAAGATGCTCCAAGTCTTTAAGTTTTTTTTTTTAATCTCTAACCAATAGTCCTTATATAGAGAATATGAGGCCTATTTATTAATTTTTTAGAGTGGCATATCCAGTGAATGTGGAGAAAATTCAGAGTACTCTATCGAACAACTCACATTAATTTATTTGATCAAGAGCATAATTTAGCATTTAAATAACTTAATCTTGTTTAACTTAAGTGATCTTAGGGTTATTGGATTTGTCTCATGGAGACTCTAGATTTGATTGTAAGCATATCAAATTTAAAGATCATTTGGTCATCCAATTAATTTTTTTTAAATTTTCACATATGCTTCAAACTTTTGATATGGACTTATTTTGACTCGAATAGAGCCATTTTTTGTGCCTGAGGGTTCTTCTGATCAAGCCGATCAGTTTGATCATAAATTTGTTGAATTTTGAATTTAGGTTTAGTTTGTGATAATTTTTTTATTGCTTTCTAAAGCAGCCTTTTTGTACAAAATTTTTGAATTTGAACTTTTTTACTAGAAAGCTGCTTTAGAAAGTAGTAAAAATTTTATCCCAAACAAAGCCTTAATTTAAAAACTTTCAAATTAAGGTTTTGTTTGTGACAACTTTCTTACTGTTTCTTAAAGCCGCTTTCTAATTAAAAAAATTTTATTTTTTAATTAGAAAGCCGCCGCTTTAAGAAGCAGGAAGAAAGCCGTCCCAAACGAAGCCTAAATGTGCATTGAGATTCATTCTTTGATCTATCAGATTTTTTATGAAGCAATAATGTTAATATCACTCAAAATTTAAACATTACAACAAAATATCAAAATTGAGTTTTTCATAGCTTCCATTAAGGCTTTATTTGAGATAGTTTTCTTACTTAGGCTTCTTTCGGGACTGCTTTTTTGCTACTTTATAAAATTACTTTTTAGTATAAAAAGTTCTAATTCAAGAAATTTTTGTATTAGAAAGTCGTTTTAGAAAGCAACAAAAAAGTTGTCCCAAACAAAATCTTATTTATTATTATGACCTCAATCACATTTTTTAGTTTGTCTATTTTCATTGCTTTTAATATTTTGTGCTAAGAAGCTATTTTCTACAACTGCTTTCAAAAAAATTATTTTCAAAAAAGTCCCAAACAAACCCTAAAATTTTAAAATTAGTTGCGACACTTAAAATATTAAAAATTGTAATTTTTTATTTATTTTTTCTGAATTGGGCATAAAATTTGTAAATAAGAAAATTTCAAATTACATAGGCAGCAGAAATAAACGAGTTACAAGTGTAATTAGAGATTCTTGCCAGATAGAAAGAGGCCAAGTTGCACTGTCCTGCTACATAAAACGTTAAAATGCTGCAGAAATTTGCAAAAAAAAAACAGTAAGAAATTTCAACTGTAAAGTACTGTAGAGGGGCAAACTTGCAAAGATAAAAAGTTCAATGCAAAAAGACAACAGATAAAACATAAAAGCCCATACATGCATGCTTCCATGACAAGAAGCATAATTATGGAACTCTAAATATTTCCGATTTGTTTGAAATAATTTTAATTAATATAAATAACAAGAAAGAGAAAATGCAAGAAAGACCAAAGAACAACCATATTTAATATATGGAAGAAATCCAATATGAAAAGAAAAATAGATATATTGTAAAGATCTTTAATCTAACGAGAAATTATTACGTGTGGTCACCAGACTATTCAGAGACAAATAGGATGTGTAACATCATCTGATACACAACATCGATACACAGCAAAATGATAATGTCTCGCGTCCTAACTTATCTCTAAACGGCATCTGGTGACCGCACAGAATAATTTCTTTAATCTAATACTCTCTTCTTCACTTCAAACTCAGGCCCACTATCTCCATACACGAATACGAGAGTTTCTCATGAGTTACACGCCTCTTTAATTGGATGTAATTCTTAAAAAAAGAAGAGAAAGCAAAACTCAACTGACTTACAACATTGTAGCGTTGTACTTGTAGCACCTCTGTGCTGACTCCTCTGCCTCAAAATGAACCCACGGCACTGCACCGCTAAGCTCTTTGTCCAAAGGGAATCCACAATGTCTTGGCGTTAAATTTACGGCTCAGCTAACAGAATTGAAATTTGAATTAATAACAAAACTTGATTGATCGACAATATGATTCCACACAAAACTAATATTTTATTTTTGAAAATGAATCAAATTAGTTTTAAAAATTTTAAAGTAAGTTTAATGTTTTATAAATTAAATTATTTAGGATCCACCGACACCTATTGTTGTATCGCTGCCAACGACCACCAATATGATGACACAAATAAATAAAATTAATATATTTCTAAATTATTAAAAATATTTTATTTTATATTAAAATATAATTAAATGAAATTAAAAAAATAATAATAATGAATTAATGACTAGAAATCCTCATAGAGGGAGTCAAATAGGCTAATGTCTAATGTCTGACATCTCCAGCTCTGCAAGCACATAAAGCTGGTTTGACATTTTCTTATTTTTGTCATTAGGCTCAGAAAGCCAAAAATGGACTATTATGACAGTCTTCCAACCAACTTCATAATGTATCACACATTTCAAAAGCTCACCCTTCCCAAAGAGGTGATCTTTTTGATGAATCTCTCTTATAAAAATTGTTCTCAAATAGAAATGTATTATCAAATCTTGAGAAATAATTTAATTATCAACTTCAAAAATTAAAATTTGTATTATTCGAATTCTGATTACAACAAATTTATAGTCAAATTGAACACTTCAAAGAAACAAACCCAATGACATCAAAATTGGTCCAATCTGAGCCCAAATGGCTTCAAATATATTTGGACCGAAAAATAATTGAAAGGTTCAAAACATTAATTGGATGAGAAAATGATTAAATGCACATAAATGCTTGAGAAAATGCTCCATGGTCAAGGGAATCATTATTGGTCGTCTGAAGGAGCACTTTGAATTTACCTTGTATATTCTTAATATTTAAATAGTGTGTTACTCTCAAGATCTATGAATAGACTCACACTCTCTACATTACGAAAATCTTTGACTAGATATTGGAGAGAGCTTTGAGGCTTCAAGGATCTAGAGCTCAACTCAATTACCATAGTAAACTAACATAATTCAAACCACCATTCGGCCACCCGACCACCAAACCATACTTGAACCTCTGTCTGGTCGATGAATGCTCCAGCCACTAACCGCCACTAGACCACCACCCAACAGCCTAACTACTGTAATAATCTTGGCAAATAAATTTTTTCATGAGTCATTATAAGCCAAATTTAAAAATTATATTGTCATAAGATAGATATTATTGTGTTTTAGTTATACAAAATTTTTTCATAATTTTAGGGTATTTGTAAAAATTCTTAAGAAATTGATAAATGTCGGTACAAGTGGGGATTTGGGATCGTTAGGTATCTGTTTTGCAAACAAATTTTACCATTATTTTTTAAATAAAATGATTTATTTTATAGATATTTTTCTATAATTTTAAAACCTCACCCATTTCTTAAGGAAATAAGAAGAAAAAGGGAAGAGAGAAAAAGAAAATATAGATTTGGAGGTCATGGAGCGATTATTGGCAATCAAACTTGTTGGAAAATTTGCTCGTCACGCTGCAAAGAATCTATATCTTATTTTTTATTTCAATTATTTTGTGATTTTAGTATTTTTTGATTAAATTTGTATTTCTGTTATCGAAAATGAGAATAACTTTGTATTGGTAAAATTGTCACCTCATAACTTTTTATATATTATAGAGATCGAAATTATGAATATATTAAGTATTTATTTGAGATTTTTTATCCAGTGCCTTTGAAATAGTAATGATTTTTACTAATTTAGAAATTTATTTTGACCTATAAAAATAGAACTTTAGTTCAATTAAAGTTTAAGAATGTTATTTATACAATCTTTACTAATTCGTTTAATTCCTAAAAATGTAAATTTTTGTTTAGATTTTTTTTGTATGCCTTTATGATATTTTAACACTTTCTAAATTAAGCTTAATTAAGATTTATTTTCTATAATGCATTGAAAATGAATGTGAATAATAATATGTGTGTGGAAAAAATAAGGAAAGATTGGTTATTTATTGACTTTGGTTAAAGACTGACTGACTTATTTAGGAATGTTGCGTGCTAGAATATACGCGGCGGTAGAGTTTGTAAATTTGCGTCCTAGCGTTGTACGAGTATTCAGCACACAAGCAGAAAAGAGAAGTGAACACCAAGATTTTTACGTGGAAAACCCGAAAGAGGGAAAAAACCACGGGGCATCGCCCAGTTGTAAAGTTCAACTAGTATTTGTTTGAAGTACAAAGGTTGATCCGTCTTACAAATCAAGACGATCAATTTACAATCAACTTCTCACAAAGTTACAAAGTTCTGCAAATTCCCAGCGTTACCCGAAAGTCCGGCAGAGTTCCGGTGTCTTCAAGCGGCAGGAAGAGCTCCGGCGATGGTCGAGGAGGAGCTTCTTCCTTCTCCTCCTTCTTATCTTATTTTTCTCTCTCTTCACTTGAGTCCTTTTGGTGTAGAATGAGGGCTCTATTTATAGTTTTTCTGGAGTGTCATAGCCCGTAAATAGGTGTGAGATCAGGGGCGAATTGGGAGTGTTTTGAATGGACGGCCGATATCGAATCATTTGATCATGCACCATTTGTTGGGCATTTTAAGGCCTTAATGATGTCGAAATTCAACGATCTTGGGCTCGTTGGATTCGTCTCGTCGATCCGTTCGATTCCAGTATAAGCTCGTTAAAATCGGAGACCGTTTGGTAACCCAAATTGCGGTTTGAACCTTCCAACAGCGCTTTGAGCCCTTGATTCGGACTCATTTGGGATCGGATTGGGTCGATTTTGGTGTCTTTGGATTCGTATTTCCGAGACGCTCAATTTGACTATAAGCTTGCTGAAATCGGAGTTTGAAGGCTCTCAAAATTAATTTTTGAAGTTTTTGAACTGATTTTGCTTCGAGATTCGTGCATAATCAAGATAATTTTCTGAGAATACATCAAGGAAGATGAGCAGACATGTTTTGTTTAAATATTGTGATTTGATATTATCCTCCATTGATTCACGCTATATTGATTGGGAGTTATAATGAGTTATTACTGTGACAATGTGCAAAGAGTAATAACTCTGTTTACTTAGCCAACGAGTTATTAATATTGACACTGATACTAAAAAAACACTGCTATAGTCAGGATTGTTACTTGTTTAATATATTTTATTAAAATGCATGCTATTGAATCAATGTTATTGTACAACTTTACTGTTACTTTCACCAATGATGCTGATGTTACTAATGTTCTAATTTTATTAAAATATTGATCACATGATTTATATTGTGCTTGTGCACTGATCCACTAGACACATCGAGTTGAAAATGATATGATATTTGTTAGCATGTGATATACATATATAGTTATTTCTATATAATTTTACTGCATTGACGTACATGAATTTGAAAGTCTTTACATATGTTTTGATTTGATGCTTTGTACGATTTCAGTATTGATTATAATATTGATATAAATATTGCTTTAGTGATTTGACACATGTATTACTTTACCGATTTCTCTATTGTATTACCCTATGATTATGTGAATGCTACTATTATAATTTAATTGATAGCATGCATATTGCTTATTTGCCTTGTGTTGAGTTCAATTATAAGATTTGGTTGCTTGTTAGGCTTGTGAGCTCATTATATGTGGTTAAATATTTTCAGGTCAAGGTAGAAGATCAGGAGTGTGAGATTGATCATGATTCCTTGTGTTTTGTTTCTTTTTTTTTTTGCTTTAGATATTCTTTTGTACTTATGATAAGGTAGTTGTTGTACAATTGTATAGCTCCTGGTTAGTGTATATGATTTTTTTGGAAATGAATACAAATATATATTTATGCTACTATTTCGATTGATAAAAAAATTAGATATATTTGGTTGTATAAATTAAAAGATTAAAAAAAACTTCTAAATTAGATTATAGCATCACTACCACCACCATACCTTTATCAAGCCGGTGACCGCAGTCGAACCACTGCTTGGCCACCGATTGACGACAGACCTCTGCCCGACCGTCACCAAACCTCATCTCGGTCGCCATCGGATCTCTGAACGGCCACCAACACCTAGTGGATATTCTTACAACCATTGTTACTAGACTCCGGGCTTCCATCATCTGACCAAGGTCATTACATGCTCATGAGTACCTATACGAAGTTCAACCAACTCTCCAAACTATTATAATTTCACTGAATCCAAGTTAAAAGACAAGCCAAGCTTTGTAACTCACTCTAGTATAGTGGAATCTTCTCACCTGGGCAAGACCCTATAGTTTTAACCGCAACTATATGCACAAAGTCAGTTTTTAGTATTATAAACAATTTTTTTAAACGTTATGTTGGTCATCCGTTATCGTCACAACCACCACTAGTCTCCGCCACCGTCGACACACTAACCACCATCGTGGTCGGCCACCTCCAATAAACTATCTAAATAAATTGCTACTTTACTTTGTATTTCCTTACTTCAAACTAAACAAAAAAAATTATAATCCTGATTTTTTAGTGTATTCAATCAAATAAATCAAAAATATTTTTAATATACTATTTTTTTTATCAACCCAAAAAACTCCTTAGTGAATTCATTAGTTGATGATGAACATGACTAATTAATGAGGTGATGGCCTCAGCTCAGGTAGGTTAAACCTATCTTTGGTGCCCTTTTTTTTTCATATTTGGAGTAAATGTACAATGAAAAACCCTATATTAGTCATTATACTTAAGAACATAAATCCTCTCGCTCTTTCGTTTTGTCCACTCTGCTAGGGCTTTTCCCTAGCTTTTCCTTTGCGGTTGCCGGGCCGCTCTCCAGTGGGCTGGTTTTCATCACTTATCCAGGGAAGTTTTCTTTACTTTTCTGGTTCGCTTTTAGTTTGTTGGTTGTTTCTTTTCCTTCCGGCGTGTGCCGGGATGGCGCCGAAACTTTGCGACCCTGGTTTTTTTGGGGGTTCGCCTTCTTCGCGTTTGGTTTTGGATGTTCTTCCGGGTTCTTCTTTCGTTAATGAATTTCCTGAGCTTATGGCATCCTCTTTTCATGGTTTGCCTTCCCTTTGGTCTGATTAGGAAATTCAAGCTTTGGTCGTTCCTTTTCAATTCTCTTTGTTTGATTCTTTTCCCTACCAAAACACCTTCTCTGATACCATTCGTAGATTTTTTTCAACCTCAAGCTAAATGGGAAGGTTTCGGTCACCTTACTGGATCTGTCACATGTTCTCATCAAGCTTGCAAATGACATTGATTACTGTCGGGTTTTCTACCATAGATCGTATTTGGTTTATAATTGCTACATTAAGCTTACCAAGTGGTCTCCCCTTGTTGATGTCGGTCTTGAGTCGCCGGTCATCCCGATTTGGGTCTCTTTTCCGCAACTGTGTCTCATCTCTTTTCTCCCCACATTCTTCATAGTTTAGCCTCTCTATTTGGCAAACCATTAAAAATTTATGCTGCCACTTCTATGAGTTCTAGGTCGTCTATAGCTTGTGTTTAAGTGGAACTATATATCACTAAATCCTACTCTAATAAGATTTGGTTAGGCTCGAAGAAGCTCGGCTTGGTCCAGCAAGTTGATATGGATGAATTCCCATAATTTTGTGCTTCTTGTCATAATATCGGGTATGCTGTTGGAAATTGTCGTCCTACTCCTGCTGTCTCGATCTCTGCTGGTTTGCCCCATTCTAAAAAACCTCCTATTGAGGTTTCTATGAACCCCGCTTTAATTATTTCGTCCCCTCCCCCCTGTTGTGCCGAATTTTGTGGCGGGGGAGTCTGTGAATGAGGTGGTTATTGGTCCTTTAGATGTAGATCTTCCTGAGCTTAATGTTGAGAATGATGTGGC
Organism: Dendrobium huoshanense; assembly: GCA_016618105.1. Lineage (NCBI taxonomy): Eukaryota > Viridiplantae > Streptophyta > Magnoliopsida > Asparagales > Orchidaceae > Dendrobium > Dendrobium huoshanense. Next base: position 33,047,679 of record CM028353.1, on the reverse strand, counting down.
CTCTGCAGATGTTAATCCTAATGTTGCTAATTCGCCTTTAGTCCAACTTGACTCTGTTGTGGTTTTAGAGGGGGTAGCTCCTGCAGCCCTGGCCCCCCGGTTATGTGCGAGTGAAGCTGTTGTCTTGAATTATGGTTTAAATTCTAAACCTACTTTATCTTGTGCGGATAATGTCTATGCCCCGTGTGTTTTGACTGAGGAGGGTGTGACTTTTGGTTCTCCTATTTCAACTTGTAGGAAACTTAGTGATAATGTCGTTTCCCCTCAGATGGATGTAGTGAGTCCCGAGGCTGTTTCCTCCTCTGTTAACTTAGTGTTGTCGATTAGGCAGGTTCATGATCTTTTGGGCTCTATTCCTAATGATGGCTTTAAGGGCAATGATAACTTTGTAAATGTTCCTCTTTTAGTTATGTCTAATGTTGATATGAAATATCATATGACTAAGTCTGGGAAAAATGATTTCTTGTTTCAAATTGACTGGTTGATTTTGGAGGATTACTTTTCTTATGAGGAATTGGATCAGAATTTTGAGGAGGAATTAGTGGATCGTTCTATCAATCGTGGTTTTCTAAATATGGGTGGTAAAAAGCATAAAATAAAGGAAAAAAAAGAAATAGCTGATTTTTGGTGTTTGCTATTTCATTCGTGGATTTTGAATGGCGTTGGACAATGATGAGGAGGTCCCATGTCCCCTTACTGACTTGGCTGGTTGGCAACCTGGGTGCCTCGTTCTTTTGCTTGGTGGTCTCTCAACCCTGATCCCTTACTGGCACCTTAGGATGGTCCGTGTTTGACTGCAAGTTTGGCGTGGGGACCTCCATGTTATAAATCTATTTTCATGGCTTATGTTTTGATGATTGAAAAACACTACTTCTCTTGGACTACTTGTTGCTTCTAACTTTTTCAGGAATCGAAGATCGGATGAACAGACGAAGCCAGTTCAGGATTACGTAGGTTTAGGGTTGAGTCAGTCTGTACTTTTATTTTTCACTTCTTGAGTCTACTTGTAATGGTCAAAGAGACTGATGCTAAGTAACCATACACACACACTTGAGAGACTTAGAATTTTTGTTTTTACTCATATCGACTAGGACGATATTTTCATCGTCCTGGACGATCAGGCTTAAAACAGAAAGTCTAAATAAGGATTCTTAATTAAGGCAGTCGTCATTAACATATCGGCCTGGACGATAAGTTCAAAATAAAAAGAAGTTGCCGCCATAGACAATTATGGTATACTGTATTTTTAAATTATCAGCCAGGACGATCATTGAACGGCCTGGATAAAATTCTCAAATTATGCCTTAATTGATCAGGAAATCGAGGGAGTAATTAAGGATGATTGATATGATCATATCGTCCTGGACGATCGTAGGATCGGCCATGACGATCCATTCAAAAACCTTAAGTTACTTCAGGACGATAAATTTTGGCCAGCTTGTATTCAGGGCGATGCTCTGGATGATTTTTCTCTAATTTGAACTGATCGGCCGGGACGATCTTGAGATCAGCCTGGACGATCAAGCCAATTTTCAATCGTCCAGTTTTGCATCCAGGACGATGCTCTGACCGATCTTCTGAGTTTTGTACTGATCGGCCAGACCGAAGTCCATATCGGCCTGGACGATAATGTCGGCAACTTGTAATTAATGAGCTCCTTTGAAGTTCTTCTATTTAAGAACTATTGTTCAACGTTTTGAAAGACCTTTGGCTGCTGCCTTGACCTGAGAAGGCCTTGAGAAGAGAAAGAGAGAGAGGATCTTGTGAGGGGGAGCTTGTTAGGGGATTCACAAGGGTTGCTTCAAGGATCGCTCTGCTTGTTCTTCGTCTAGAGTTTCTCATCTATGGAAGGGTCGGTAGAGGTAAGGAGTTAAGCTTTTGGTTGTGGTTCTCTGCCAGCTTCAGGAGGAAGCAAAAGGAGGTAGGTTCTCTGCCTTGTCGGGGTGGCAAAAAGGAGGTGCTTTGTAAATGCTTCTCCGCCTAGCTGTGGGGGCTAAAGGAGAGTCACGTTTGTAGTGAAATACTCGGAGGGCGCCTCTGGGGAGTGGACGTAGGTCGAGTTGACCGAACCACTATAAATTTCTGTGTTCTTGTTTTCTTGCTTTCTCATTTTTATTTTCGCATTTATTTTTGTGGTGTGATTTTGGTTTATGTGATTTTTATAATTTGTGAATTTTTTTTTAAATACCAATTCACCCCCCACCTCTTGGTTAGCTTGGGCCAGTTCTATAGGGCTTAACATCCCTAACAAACTTTCAAGTGGTATCAGAGCACTTTCTAGTGTCATTTGAGCACTTTCAATTGGTATCAGAGCGGGATTCGAAAATTTAAGTTTGAAAATTTTTTGAATTTGATCCATGGCTAACCTTGGGAATCGTAACACTACGGAAGGGTATTCTATTACCCGACCTCTCCTGTTTGATAACCTACCTCTTGATTTTTGGAAAACTCGCATATCAACGTTTTTATAATCTACTGATTTTCGCATGTGGATGCTTATCAAAGAAGGTTATTCTCCACCATCTCGTGAAATTAATGATGTTAAAACTGAAGTTGCTTTTACTGAATGGACTTTCGATGAACGAGATTTAGCTCAATTGAATGCAAAATGTTTGAACTGCTTTTTCTGTGCTTTAAAATATGAGGATTACATGCGTGTCTCCACTTGCAAAATTGGTAAAGAGATTTGGGATAAATTGTGCATCACCTATCAAGGTACTAATGAGGTTAAACAATCCCGTTTGAACATTCTCTTGCATGACTACGAACTTTTTCGTATGAAACCTCATGAATCGATTTCTGACATGTACACAAGATTTACTCAGATAGTTACTTCACTACATGCATTAGGAAAAGAATTTTCAAACTATGAAAAAGTTAACAAGATTTTGAGATGTTTGCCTTCGTCGTATGATGCTAAAATCACTGCAATTACTGAATCTAAGGATTTGAACACTTATTCTATTGATAACTTACTTGGCTCTCTCAATGCTTACGAGCAATGGGTGAATCAAAGAAATTTTGATGCATGTGAGAAGAATAAGGAGAAAATAGTTGTATTAAAGGCACACAAATCGGATTCTGAATCTTCCGGGTCTGAAAGCGATGAAGTTGCCTTCATCACAAGACAATTCAAAAGCTTTCTAAGGAAGAAACAAAAGCATCATCAAAATTGGAGAAAAGGTAAGGATCATAAACATGTTAAAGAATCTTCTGATGTTATTTGCTATAATTGCAGGAAACCAGGACATGTGAGAACTGATTGCCCGACACTTCAAGATAACACAAGCAAGAAAAAGATTGGACAAGAAGAGAATCCAAAAGGCTTTATGGGTGAAATCTGGAACTAACTCCTCTGAGACTGAACCAGAGAAAGAGACTACAAACTTGTGTTTAATAGAAGAAGATCAAAGTGATGAGGAAGAGGTATGTAAACCAACCTATGATGAACTATTTGAGATTTGTGAGAAAATACATGCATCATACAAAAAACTCAAGAAAACTCATGCTAGCATAAAATTAGAACTTTTAAATTTACAAAAAGAGCATGAAGTTTTTCTCAAAGATCATGCAACTATTGATTCAAATCATATGGCTCTTCTTGATGAATTTGATGACTTAAACAAAAAGTATTTGGAATTAATTGATGAAAATAATGCATTAAAAGTTTCACATATCTCACATAAATCTGATCTTAAGAAATCTAAAGAGATTGAGAAAAAGTTGAGGATTGATAATGATACATTAAAAAGAACTAACTTGAGGATTCAAAATGATTTTGATATATGTAAGAAAAATCAGATGACATCTACTTTTGATCCTAAGCTAGAACCTAGAAAGAGGCATTATAACTCAAATTATTTAAGAAACCCTTTTCCTGGAGTTAGATGTTTTTCATGTGGCATGCTAGGACACATCTCACACACTTGCACCGTTCACCATAGTACACATTGGGTGTGGAGACCTAATGTCACGCCCCAAGATCAAACTTGGAAAGAATGTCAATCAATTACTCCAACAATTTACCAGAGTTATCTAAAACCTTCAGTAAGCAATCTATCAAACATTTATAAAATTTAAACATCAATATAACAGTCGATTCATATCTCAAAACATCATGTACAATACTCAGGAAACTACACTATCAATACAAGAAAAGAACTATCATGTCCTGAGTACAAAAGAATCATTAATCGACCAAAAGACAAAAACCTGAAGATCTGGATCAATTCCTATCTCCTGCTCCCAAGCCCTGACCTGAAAATATCAACCACATATAATGAGCTTTACAAAGCCCAGCAGGTCACCTAATACCTATAACTGAAATCAAAGCACGGCGATGCTATAAATATGCATGTCAATCTATCAATCCATATCAGTCAATGGTCAATGAGTCTATGCAGCGGAAATCAATAGTCAATAAAACCAGTCAATGCAGCGACAGACAAATCGATAAATCAACTCAATCAATCAATATCCGTCAATCAAATCGATGCTGTCGAATCAATACAATCTAATCAATGAAATCAATCGAGGAAAGCAATACGAAACAATGAATCTATAAAGCAGTCAATACAGTGCATAAATAGTAGCGATAGTGAATCTATAAAATATATAGGCAGAAGTACAATGAATCTATACGATGTCCATGTCCACGCTATCAATGCAGTATCTATATCTATCTATGCACATATCAATGCTCAGTAATGTCAATGCTCGGTAATCAATCGATGAAATCAATAGAATCCGTATGATACAGTAAATCCGATCAAATCAATAAAGCAGAAATCGATAAAGCAATAAATCCGTAAGTCAATGCAGTAAACATGCAATTCAATACTATATACTGAACAAGTACAATCTACTGGCTATGTTGCTATTGTAGAATCCATATTGCTGTTGTAGATATCATTTACATTGGTTCAATCAATAAGAGTCGTCACTCTTTTCGCCTGTCGGCATATCAATAAACTCCTTATGACTCCTATCAATATATCAATAATCAATGTTTAAAGGAAAGCCTGTCGGCCCACCATCCTGTACAGGTATCAATCTTCAACCAATGTTCAACCAGATTCCACTTGTGATAAGTATCAATAATCAATCAATAATCAATATTAAAGCAATCATATCAATAATCATATGCATATCGATTCAATCTATCAATTTCAGCCAAATCAAAAATCATACGAAAATCGGGCAGAATAACGGTAGTCTATCGAATTTACACAAAAAAATCCTGCAAAAAGATACAAATTCCGAATTTCTCCAAATTACCAATGAATATCCACGGCATCAATACAAGACTATCAATGTAAAGAATCCAAATCAAATCAAGTCCTGATAATTTTCTATTCGATTAAAATCGCGTAGAATCAATTCCGACCGATAAAATCTTCGTAGAATACAGTCAAATTGTGTACAATAGTCATATCTATAACATACTAAAAGTTGTGCGGTGAAAGTCGTGTCAAATCAAAATCAGGTCTAAAAGTAGACTACGAAAACACAAAACAGTGCACAACTCGATCAAAACCCAATATCTTCGAAAACAGAAAAAAGGTTCGGAGTCCTTACCCCGAGATCTACACTTTCTCCAACAGCACTGTCGGACGAAAAGCGCTCCGCGGTCTCCGAAAACCAGCTTTTCTCCTTTTTCCCTTTCTCTTTCTCTCTCCTCAAAATATCTGATTTTTAAAATCTGATTTTTAAAATCTGATTTTCTCTCTCTTCAAAACGAGCTTATTTCCTTATATCATACACAGATCGGCCTGGCCGATCGCCAGATCGTCCCGGGACGATCAGACCAAATTCTGATCGTCCTGGACCGTTCCCAGGGCTGTTGTCTGGCCGATAATTTCTACAGTACAGATCGGCCTGGACGATCTCAACATCGTCCCGGACGATCTCAACATCGTCCCGGACGATCCTGTCCAGAAATCATCCAGAAAACACTCCAGAAATCAGCTGTTTTCAATGCACTGATCGGCCTGGACGATCTCAACTTCGTCCTGGCCGATTCTGGGAGGAAAATCCAATTCAGAGAGGAACAGTAAGGGAACGAGATCTCACACCTAAGATGCATGATTCACAACTTACTATACCTGCATTGCGTTCTACTTTTCCTAAGAAGGGGCTCAAACCTGTTTGGGTTCCTAAATCTGACTGTTGTTAAGTTTTGCAGGAGTGCTCTCACCAAAGACATTGTTGGAGCATGTGATAACTGGACATATGAAGGCTCGCAGCTCATACATGCTCAAACCTGCTGCTTCAATAATTCCTTGAAATGTGTTTTATTTCAGTGTGTTTTATTTCTGCTTTATTTTTATTTTTTTTAATGTGTTTTGTTTTCACTTTGCTTTTAAAATTGGCTTTTCATATGTTAAATCTTTTCAAGATTTTAGATTTTTGAGTTTTGAGGATTGTGTTTAGCTTTTCTAAAATTGGTTAAAGGAAGAAACACCGTTGATGGTTTCCCTCCTTTCGACCTTGTTTAGTGGTATGACTTTCTTCTCTAAATAAAAGTCTAACTCACTTTAGCCAATGGTTTTTGAAATTAAGATTCTTTTTATCTTGCAACAAAAAATCTATCTTATGCATAATATCCAAAGTTTCTTATATATCTCTCAAGTTATTTGAGATCTTGCCCTTGCACTGATCATATGATTCTTTAGTTTTGTTTTGTGGGTTATTCTTCCATATGTTAGAGAGAGAGCTCATATTCTCTAATATTTAGAGGATATACTCACAACTGAGCTTCTTTTAAGAGTTTGCAAAAGAATTTTTAGCTTGCAAGAATTAAAAAGGAAAGAGGCCAATGACGTCAAATTGAAAAAGAAAAATATATACACAAATGTGTATAAAAAATTAAGATGCTCAAAGAGCCAAATCAAAGATACAAGAGGCATAAAATAAGCCCACTAAAAGGCAAGCTATCCTCTCTTTTTAAAACTTTTAAAACTTAGAAGAACTTATGGGTTATATGAGATTTTCAAAAACTTGATTTCAAGTTTCATGATTGAGAAAAATTACTTTGTTTTATTATTTATGAGATTTTTTTGTTGTAAACAAATTTTGATTGAATCTTCTTTTTTGCCCAATTAGGTTTATTCTGAGTTAAGCCCTTTTGTTTTCAAAAGAAAATTTGTACCATAAAGAACGTCTGATCTAGGGTTAACAGAATCAGATATTTTACCTTTGTCTGATTGGGACTAACTAAACTCCTTGATATTGTGGAACTCTAAAGTTTAATTTTTTAAAAAAACTTCTAATATGATACCTCCATAAAAAATAATAATTAGAAAAATTAAAAATTCAAAAATATTCGTTTTTTTTTTCCGTTGTGTTTTTGCTTTCTTTTAATGTGTTTTTGTCTGTTTTTCTTTTGTTTTATTTTTTGAGGGCCTTGATCATCACCATCTTTTTCTTGGTTTCATTTTCTAGTCACATCGTCCTGGCCGATACTTTTATCGTCCTGGACGATAGAACAAAATCTCTTCAAATTCCATCTGCTGGTCTTTTCTATGCATGCTGTAAATCATCGTCCTGGACGATACAATATCGTCCTGGACGATACCATATCATCCTGGACGATCTAATCGAACTCTGTTGCAATCATGATGATAGTCCTGACCGATAGAATATTTCGTCTGGCCGATGCATTTTATGTGCATCGTCCTGACCGATACACTGGATCGTCCTGGACGATCCACGTGTCAGCACGTTTGAATCTTTAAAATCGGCCCCGGATGATCCATTATTGGACAATCGTCCTGGCCGATCCACTGTTCGTCCTAGACGATACACGTGGCACATATTTAAAACGTTTTAACTTCGGCCGGTACGATCAATTATTGTGCATCGTCCTGGACGATACACCTAATCGGCCCGGACGATCGGCTTTGTTCAACGATCGTCCGGCCTGACTCCTTGGGACCATCGCCTGTGTCTAATCGTCCTGGCCGATATCTGATCGGCCTGGACGATTGGACCGCCTTTTTGACCAATCGGCCTGTACGCAATTATTGAGCCATATCGGCCTGGACGATTCTTCTATCTGCCTGGCCGATATGGCCGTTTCTTTAAATTATGGCCGATCCAGCCATGGTTTTCCACTTCATCCTTTCTCCTCTTGTGTTTTCTTGCTGACTCCTCTCTATGGCTGGTGGGAAACATGTTCGACAGGCTTCTGGGAGTTCTTCGAGGGCTAGAATTGACCCTCATTTCAAGGAGGCAGAGGATGAAGCTGCCTATCATCGCTACAAAGAGTGTGGAATAACTGTCTCCAGAATCATCAATCCTGCCCACATCTCATACCCGATAATGAATCTTTTCGCTCACACCTCCCTTTGTTTCATCCTGTCTCTTGCTTTCTCCTTCAATACCGAGTTTCTTCGAGAATTTTTCGCAAACCTTCGCATTAACCCTACCTTCACAGCCCTGACCTCCTATGTGAATCAACGCCCTGTCAAAATCACATATCAGGATTTTGTTGATCTTTTACAGCTATCAACCACCAGGGATAAGCTGTACTTAATCGCTTCGAATCCTGACCTTGACTGATCCATGACAAATCACTTCCTTCGCCAGACCAATGCATCTTTCCATGCTGGAGAGACTAGCTCTTTAGTCAAAGATGCTGGGACAATCCAACATGTCCTTCGCACCTCTATAATTCTAAAAGACAGGGACCGAATCCACATCATCCCTCTACTTTCCCTCACTACTTTCTATATTATGGCTCATAGTGAATTCAATACTGCGGACTTAATCTTTCGATACATTTATCACTTAATCACAATCCGCGATCCAGGTCATAAGAGGAAACCCAATCTAGCCTTAGGACACATCATAGCCTATGTCCTTGAAACCAAATACCAACTTCAGTATCCTATTCCACCTAACCTCCCAACTCCCTTCTACTCAAACAGTTCCTTCAGTACCCTTCACAGTACTCATCTCCACCCTGGGGATGAGGAACCTCGGGGGGCTGGAGAGGAGGAGGCTCCCGCTCCCGCTCCCGTTCCTGATCTTATTCCTCTACACAAGCACTCACCAGTTGATCAGTTGATAGAGAGGTTTGATCGTTGGGAGACCCGCTTTGACGCCTACGTTGCTGCACAAGAGCAGCAACACACTGTGGATATTGCCCGCTACGAGCAGCACCGCACTGAGGATTTAGCCCGATTTGATAACTTCATTACTCACCAGTAGCTGCAGCATGACCAGGATATCGCCTGGTTCAATGCCCAGTTCACCACACTTGCCAGCTACTTTCAGCAGCCACCTGCATCAGATGATCAGGGTCCCTCGTTTCTTTAGTCTGTGTTTTCTGTTGTTTGTTTCCTGTTTTATATAGTTTGCTTTTTAGTCTGTTTTTTTTTTTTTTTGTGGTGTTGTCTTTTGTGTATCTGGACCCTCTTTTTGCGATGACAAAAGGGGGGGTAGGGTGTGGTAGGAAAAGTTGTTGGGTTTGTAACTTTGAAATTCTAATGAAATTTTTTTTAAAAAAAATTTCCTACTTGTGTTTACTATCATCAAAAAGGGGGAGATTGTTACAAATCTATTTTCATGGCTTATGTTTTGATGATTGACAAACACTATTTTTCTTGGACTGCTTGTTGCTTCTAACTTTTTCAGGAATCGAAGATCGGACGAACAGACGAAGCCAGTTCAGGATTGCGTAGGTTTAGGGTTGAGTCAGTCTGTACTTTTGTTTTTCACTTCTTGAGTCTACTTGTAATGGTCAAAGAGTCAGATGCTAAGTAACCCTACACACACACACTTGAGAGACTCAGAATTTCTATTTTTACTCATATCGACCAGGACGATATTTTCATCATCCTGGACGATCAGGCTTAAAACAGAAAGTCTAAATAAGGATTCTTAATTAAGGCAGCCGTCATTAACATATCGGCCTGGACGATACGTGTATCGGCCAGGACAATAATCTCAAAACAGAAAGAAGTTGCCGCTATAGACAATTAAGTTATACTGTATTTTTAAATTATCGGCCAGGACGATCATTGATCAGCCTGGACGAAATTCTCAAATTATGCCTTAATTGATCAGGAAATCAATGGAGTAATTAAGGATGATTGATATGATCATATCATCCTGGACAATCGTAGGATCAGCTAGGATGATCCATTCAAAAACCTTAAGTTACTTCAGGACGATAAATATCGGCCAGCTTGTATTCAGGGCGATGCTCTGGGCGATTTTTCTCTGATTTGAACTGATCGGCCGGGACGATCGTGAGATCATCCTGGACGATCAAGCCAATTTTCAATCGTCCAGTTTTGCATCCAGGGCGATGCTCTGGCCGATCTTCTGAGTTTTGTACTGATCGGCCAGGCCGATGTCTATATCGGCCTGGACGATAATGTCGGCAACTTGCAATTAATGAGCTCCTTTGAAGCTCTTCTATTTAAGAACTCTTGTTCAACGTTTTGAAAGACCTTTGGCTGCTGCCTTGACCTGAGAAGGCCTTGAGGAGAGAAAGAGAGAGTGGATCTTGTGAGGGGGAGCTTGTGAGGGGATTCACAAGGGTTGCTTCAAGGATCGCTCTGCTTGTTCTTCGTCTAGAGTTTCTTGTCTGTGGAAGGGTCGGTAGAGGTAAGGAGTTAAGCTTTTGGTTGTGGTTCTCTGCCAGTTTCAGGAGGAAGCAAAAGGAGGTAGGTTCTCTGCCTTATCGGGGTGGCAAAAAGGATGTGCTTTGTAAAGGCTTCTCCGCCTAGCTGTGGGGCCTAAAGGAGAGTCACGTTTGTAGTGCAATACTCAGAGGGCGCCTCCGGGGAGTGGAAGTAGGTCGAGTTGACCGAACATCTTTAAATTTCTGTGTTCTTGTTTTCTTGCTTCCGCACTTTTATTTTCGCATTTATTTTTGTGGTGTGATTTTGGTTTATGTGATTTTTATTCTTTGTGAAGAAAAAAAAATTTAAAATACCAATTCACCCCCCCAACCCCCCCCCCCCCCCCCCCCCCCCCCCCCCCCCCCCCCTCTTGGTTAGCTTGGGCCAGTTCTATAGGGCTTAACATCCCTAACGAACTTTCAAGTGGTATCAGAGCACTTTCTAGTGTCATCTGAGCACTTTCACTCCATACGGTGTCCCTCTTCGCTACATATCCTTCTATATCTGGTTGTTTTTTGATCTTAATGTCTCTTGTACCATCGACTGTTGGTCTTGTTTGGTGTAAACTTTTTTCTTATTGAATAAAATTTTGGTTTTGTTAAAAAAAATGTACAATGAAAACAAGAGGGCCATTTGATTGAATTGCACTCTTTATCATACTATACTTTGAAGGAAAACTTTATTTATTTATTTATTTTACAATTTTTTATGAAATTAAATTATGTGCTTTGTAATTGGATATTGTTAATTTGATTAAAAGAAATTGAAGGAAGATTTGAAAAGTTGAAATCAATGCCTATAGATTCTTCATCAACCTCAAATTATTTATTTTTTTTTCTTTTTCTTTTCTTTCCTTCAATCCAAACTATGCCTATGCTTGATATCTATAAGATCTTCTCATGATCTAAATGTGTAAGGATGCCAGAGAAGAATGATTTTCCAGCTAAATTATTTATAAATTTGCAGCTGCAAAGCAATTGGTTTTTTGCTTGGTTTGGGACGATTTTCTTACTGCTTATAGCTTTTTATTATCGTATTAGTAACAATAAGTAGATTAGAAATGTGTTATTAATCAATTCAACCTCTACATTTCAATTTGAGCCATTGTGATTTTTTTTTACATCACATTTAAAACATTTTATTTATTTTACATAATTATAAAAAAAATCTTCAAATATTTTTAAGCACATAAGAGCCCATATTTAATTCTTTCCTCAAAATAACTACCTTCTTATTAAAAAAAAAACTACCTACTTATAAAAAAAAATGAGTCACTTATACATACGCATCTTCACAGGCCATCAATAAATTTAAAGTAATTATCGCTTTCTTAACTCTTAGAGACAGAATATGAAATGAGCATATACGTGAAAAGGTTAGAGTTGCTCCAGTGGAAGATAAGATTATAGAGAGTCGCCTTAAGTTGTTTGGCCACATAAAACGGCGGCCTTCCACTGAAAGTAGATGTATTAGATTTGCTTATGTTAAGAGTTATAGAAATAGGCGTAAAAAGACTTGGTTAGAAAATATTAGAAATGACATTTCTTTATTAGATTTAAATGAGAATTTAACTTTTAACTGGACACAATGAAGAAAAAGAATTCATGTAGCGGACTCCACATAATGGATAAAGGTTTGATGTTGTTAACTCACTTTCTTAACTCACAATCTAAGAAAAATTCTTAATAATTTAGTAGTTGAGTTAATATATAAGGAATATATGAAACATACAATCACATGAGATTATTAATTAGCTTACTCTTCCCACTAATATCTCTCTCTTGGTGCCAATATATTAAGAATTTTTCTTAGATTGTGAGTTAAAATTAATTAATTAACTTAGAACTTGAGGTTAAGCAAAATGATCCACGAGCTAATAAGTCGAATGAAAGCTGAATTACTTAATTATACCTCATTCTCCACATCCTTGGCATCTTAATCTTTTTACTTTCACCAAAATCATCACCATCACCGTCGCTACCACCCCTATCTTCACTCTTCATCAACCCTACTAATATCTCTCTCTCCATTGTTAAGCATGATAAAATGCAGGCATATAACTTTAGAGAAATTATTATGTGCGGAGACCGGACGTAGAACACCACCCAGAGACCAACTAGAATGTGCCACGTCAACGGTACTGATCCGCGATATCGAATACAGGGTGGCGCGATGCATTCTGATTGGTTTTCAAACGACATTCGACATTTGCACAGAATAATTTTTTTTTATAAATTTAAGCTTTCTTTGGGATAGCTTTCTCATTGCTTTTTAATAGAGCTTTATAGTACAAAAAATTTCTAGTTCAAAAATTTTTTAGAAATTTTTGTACTAAAAAACTACTTTAAGAAGCATAAAAAAAACTATTCCAAACAAAGCCATAATTCACTACTAAAACTAGAGCAACATGCATTACATGCTAGTATATCAAATGCATATTATTCTAAATCATACACTAAAGAAGAGATATGGAGAGAGGTCCCTAAAAAATAACTTCAGAATTTCTGTGTTGCTGAAATATGCAGGTGGTGTGGTTCCACCATTCAAAAACTCAGGCTCTTAAACCATCAAGAAGGTCCAAAACACATTACAAACTAATTATCTAAAGAAAAACCTCTTTAATTCCAAAAAAAATCCATCAATATTCATGACTATCCATTTTCCTCTCATCAAAAAGAGAGAAATTTATATGAAACATAGAGCATCTTCAACAGTGAGCTCAAACTGGAGAGAGAACAAAATATAATTTCCTCTTCTTATCCTCCCTACCTTCCTCCCCCTCACTCTCACCTGGTCCCAATTCTGATGGTGGGTAGACAAACTCCACATGGCTTGAGGAAAAGGCCAAAAATTCATCTCTGTCTCCCACAAAACATTCATTCTCTCTTCAAATTGCGATTTTCCCCCACCTATCAGCACCAATAGCTTCAATAATCTGCAAAAAACTACGAATCAGAAAGCCTTAAACTTAAAGTTTATACTGAATCACTACAAGTTTATTAACATGGATCAGAAATAAACTTGCAAAGTTCAACCTTTTTCTTCATATTTCCTGCAAAACTAACCCTTCATCACATACCCAAAAAGAAGATTCTTACATAGGCTTCTTTGGGACCGATTTCTTACTGCTTCTTAAAGCAGCTTTTTATTTTTTTAATAGAAAGCCGCTTTAAGAAAAAGGAAGAAAGCCGTCCCAAACAAAACCTTAAATATAGAAAGATAGAAATTATTTCATAAGCAACTTCTTTTTGACTGGAAAATCCTATTTTTAAGTGAAACACTTGAGTTTGGGTGATGAAAACAGTTTGTTTGCAGGCAGAAAAATTGAAGGATAGAAGAAATGTTCAGAGGAATTTAATTTTTCTTTTTGTTTGTTTAAGAAAAAATTGCATCAGGACTTAAAAAGGAGAAATTGATGTGGTACCTACTTAGATATGGGATGGATGTATTTGAATAGTAAATAAATAATTAATACAAAATCAAATCAGGCTTTTAATGATTTATCATTTGGTAACAGCGACATCAAGCAGGGTATAAACAGAAGAATCTCTATCTGAGCATCAGCTTAGTGCTTTCATAAAAGCTTACCATCTTTCTTTTTCATTAGATTTCTGGCAAATAGAAGGCAGATGACCAGGAATCCAAGAGCTGCAGCCCCTCCCACTACAATGGCTACTGTCTTCCCTGTTTGCTGACCTGATTCAAAAGCAACCAGAAAAAGGAGAAAGCTTCAAATTTCCATGGAGGAAGAAAATTGTGTAAATTTAAATAATGTCTTCAATTCATTATAATTTGATGGATATCAGGAAGGATGATGTGATATCAATATTTTTTTCATTTTTAAAAAGATTTAGATGTGCCTAAAAACTACTCCTTTCCTAATTTGTGAAGGGGTAGTTGCCCACCTAATCACCCTATTAAAAAACTGCAAGAAAGCGAGCCATATAAGAATTAAGAATTTGATTAGGAGATTATGCTCTCACGTGAAAAATGACGTATAAACTATCATTGATTGGATTGCAAGTTTGATATGAAATATGTGATATGGGAGTCGATAAAAAGAAATTTACAGAAGAGGAAAAATTAAAAAAAGAAAGTTCAGTAATTTTTTAAAATCCATACAAAATAATCGAGGACAGATAGACCAAACGCAAATGGAAAGACCAGAAAGTAAAAGATTCGAAGAACAATCCAAATTCAATTTCACAATCAAACTTGACGATTAGAGGAAGTAGGTATAAAGTGCATCTAATTAAACTTGCTACTTTCATCACTTCGGAAGTGTCAGAAAATCCAGATTCTAAATAGATATCCAGATCGTAGATCAAAAGAAAACTTGCTTATAAAGTACTCAAAATCACCATGAATACCTACCTCCTCCATCGCTGTCTACACCCCCGCCGCCGCCGCCTCCGCCGCCGCCGCCGCCACTCCCGCCGCCGCGGGGAACTCCGTTGGGGTAGTAGTTGTAACTAATGTAGCACTTATCTAGATAAACCTGGCCGGAGCTAGCCCCGCCGCACTCGACTTGCGACTTCTGCACCGCTTGCTGGACACACTCGCCGCAGTCAGCTGAGGAGAGATCTCCCTCACACTGCGCCATGGCGTAGACCGATTGGTAACTAGTGGCGAAGAATCCTCCGCCGCCAGTCACCCCGTTCTCCAAGCTCGAGAGAGCGGTGTCCCTCTTCTCCTCAAACCCCTCCCCACCACCCCCACCAGAACCGCAGGTCTTGTAAAGCATCTGTGTGCCCGACACCTGCGGAAATCCAGAGATCTCGTAGAGCGAGTAGCATCCAGCAAGCTGGATGCGCGCGGCCACCGTAGCTCCGCAGAGAGAGCTCCACATCTGAACAGCTTTGGCAACGCAAGCGGCGCAGTCGGAAGAGCTGAGATCGCCGCGGCATTGGAACAGGCCGAAGATTGGTTGGCCGGAGGAGGATGACGTGGTGGTTTTGTAGAACTTGGAGGCCGCCGATTGAGAGATAATGGTAGAGGATAGAGAGGCAAGGGTCTGCTGTGCTCCGCCGGCGCCACCGCCGGGAAATTGCTGGTTTGCACAGCCCTTATATATGAGATCGTAGATGTTGGCGGCGGAGGCGCCGGCGAGTAGCGATACGAGACTGAGGAGAACCGTCGGGAATAGGAGAATCGGCTGTGGGGCAGAAATTGGGAGAGAGGGGGGCTTGGAAATGCCCATCTAGGGTTTTTCTCTCTCCCCACCGCCTCTTCGCTTCAGTCTTTCTCTCTCTATCTAGCTGTGATTCTCCTTCTCCATGCCTACTCTCTCCTCTTTTCAATTACTCGTTTCTCTCTCCACAGCCTTTTTCTTTTTGCCAACTTTTTGCTCACCTTGTTCATATTATGTTTTTCAATGAAAGATAGGAAGATAATAGACCTTCAGTTTCCCAGTTTTTCAGTTTTTTTTTCTTCTAATTTTCTTTGCAACGGTAGTAATAACCTCATTTATTTGAAAATTTATAATTATGAAAAATTATTATGTGCGGCGTCCGGATGTTAACTCATACGCACCATATCACCCAATGCACAATGCATTGGAAGATGTGAAACGTCCGAATTAGCCTCCGGACGCGCTCTGACACGACACCGCACAAAATAACCTCTCCAGAATTACAAAATAATCTCTCCAAAATTAGTTTGTGCGCTCCGACACGACACCGCACAAACTATACTTAAAATCTTGAATAATGATATATTTTAAGTACATTTTATAATAATATTTTTTAAATGTACTGACTTATAAACTAATAAGTTGAGTTATGATTGACTCGAGCTTGAGTCATTAGCTCATCAAACTCAATTTATTGAGCTGACTCAGTCGTATTATTAATTTGAATTTATAATAATACAATTAAAATGATATAAATTATTAAAAAAATAAATTATATGTTGATGCAACTATGCAATTATCTTTTTTTTTATTTTATTTTTATTTTTTAACTATGCAATTATCTTTATTAGTGGAGAGAAGCAAAATCTTTACACTATGATGAGGACTTCCAAACTTTTTTCTTAGCAAAGTTGAAGGTGGGACCAAGGAAAGAAGTTGTTTTTCTTTTTTTAATTACTTTTATTTGTTTTAAAATTAATTTACGCTAAATAATTTATATTCTCTAATCTCACATGGATTTTGGACTAATCTCACATGGATTCTAGAGAGAGAAAAATAATGATAAGTCTTAATGACTAGCTTTTTGATTTAAAAAATCATTGACAATGGCAAGACATCCCCTTTTGAGCATGTAGGGAAGAGCAATTACATCATGTTTAAAATTGAAGAGGAATTATACATTGCAACTTTCAATATCTTATTTTATCTAGGGCTGTCAAATTCGGATCACGAGTCGGGTTTGGGTCGAAGTTAGAACTGACCTGATACTAATTGACCAAACTCGTTATTACAAACGGATCATGTATTTGAACCTGGACCCGACCCCGTGCGGGTTGCTAGTTGACCCAACCTGACCCGCTGTAGCGTTCTGATTAACGGGCTCATGCATGAGTCTGCACGACGTCGACGATCAGGGCTTATCCACAATTCTTCACGGCGCTGTAATGACATTAATGGTCGTCAGCGACTCAATAGTTTATCCATGTGGTCATGTCATCAAGACGACATTGTCACTTGCAACGTTGGCAGCGCAGCGGCTCCGGTAGGTGGTCAAGTCGGTGTTAGCAGCATCATGTCATCACCGACAACGACAACGTCAACCTGAACCCGGGACGCGACGTGATGGGAGGTGACGGGACATGACTGAACAAGACGAGATGGACCGCGAGGTGACACGTGTGTTTTTTCAAACGGGTTAAATCATGTTGATTTTGGGTTTTCGAGTCAACCCAAACCAGGCCCGTTTCAAAATCGTATCGGGTCCAACCTGAAATTTTCGTGTCGAGTTTTCATGTCGTGTCAAATACTGACTCCCCTAATTTTCTCCATATAAGGCTTCATTTTAGACGACTTTCTTACTACTTTTTAAAACAGCTTTTTAGTACAAAAAATTTAGTTCAATAAACTTTTGTACTAAAAAATTACTTCAAAAAATAGCAAGAAAGTTATCCAAAACAAAACCTAAGTGAAAATCAAGATTTGATAATTTCATAGAGAAAAAACATGATATTTACCATATGCTTTAATTTTATTATTTAGATTAATAATGTTAGTATTCAGCTGACCATTAAATAATGAAGTTGTATTAATTATCTGACTGTTCCGACTATTCAAATGACTATTCAGTAATAATGAATTTGTATTATTTAATTAATTATTCATGCTGGCTATTTAGGTGAACATTCAGTTTACCATCTGCACTATTATTATATATATAATTAATGTGATTTTTTTTTAAAATAATCCATCCAATTGAGCTACCATTTCTCCTAAAATGCCTTTTTGAAATGTTTTCCTTTGTTCCCAATGACAGTCCTTGAGATCATTTTTATGGGGAGAGAAATATGTGTTCTTAAGGAAAAAAAATATCATGTGGACTCTGGAAGGCGTCCGAAGAACAATTAAAACGTGTCACATCACATTTTTGCTCAATACCGTAGTGTGCTGGGTGGCATGACGCGTTCTAGATAGTCTTCGGACCATCCAGTGTTCGCTCAGATTAATTTCTCGTGTTTACGTGCATGTGAGGAGTGGACATCTTGCATGTGTGCATTCCACCAACTGAGCATGGCCAGGGAATCTTGATACAACAATTTAATCCATGTTATAATGATTTCATGAGGTAGCTTCATCCCATATAACTCAATATTATTAAATTAAACTAATTTAAGTATTGATATATTTGATGATAACAATAATATTCATGACTCATTTGACATTGTGTGGTTAGGAGTTAGTAGACTCGAGGTTTATCATTAATCACAGCTCGATTAAGAGCTAGTATGTTCGAACACGGGTAGAGAGGCTAAGGCTTCGTTTGGGACGACTTTCTTTTTGCTTCTTAAAGCAGCTTTTTAGTATAAAAATTTTAATTTTTGTACCAAAAAGTTGTTTTGTGAAGCATTAAGAAAGTCATCCCAAACGAAGCCTAAGAAAATAACTTTCCCAATCAAACAAGCAATTCAACATTCTTCAACTATTTTTTTTTTTTTTTAGGTGTTTTTGGAAGAAAATTGAAAGCCAAAACTTAGGCTAAAATAAAAATTGAAGTAGGTCATGTAAGGTTCTTATTCTAGACAAAAAAAATCACTATAAATTATTTATCATTTTCTTCAGTAGATGTTGCAGTAGCCTCCTCGATGACAACCTCTTATGCTCGATGCCGTTGCAGCCAGTCTTTGCTGTTGTTACTAGCTGCCACAATCATGACTTGTTGTTATATGTCAGACACCAACCATCATCATTATAAGGTTAATTTTACATTGCTATTATTTTACTTCAAAAAAAATCATCGATATTTATTTTACGTTCATCCAAATATTTAATTTTTTTTTATTTTTTATTTTTTCTTTGTTTTTTTTTTTTTTTCATCCAAGGAAACAACCTCTAAAATGTTCAAAATAAATATTTGAGGTGTTTTAGATGTATTGAAATTTGCTAAAGAATTAATAAAAAAGACATCATATGACATCATATGATGTGTGACATGATGTTCTGAACTATCAAAATTTCAAGTATTCAACATGATTAAGACATAGTGTGCGTTCTTACATTAATTATTTCAGGTCATTGTCTCATACAATCAAAGTGACTTTTAGATATTTTAAACAATAAAACAAATAACAATCAAATTTATGCATACATTTATGACATATGGCACATATCATAAGTTTTTTTCTCGATTCACGTATCACTAGGGGTGTCAATTTTTGACATGACCTGAAACACGATCCGAATCCGATCAAAAAAAAATCTGGGTTAGGGTCAACTCGAATCCGAAACGGGTCAGGTTCGGGTTCAACAAATCAACCTGTTTTAAAAATCGGGTCGGGTTCAGGTTGTCCCAGCAACCTAAAATTGATACAAAAATGATCCGAAATTGACACGAAAACTCATATCACACTAACAATTTGATTGGTATGTTACTATTACCATTATTATTTTTATTTTCATTTTTTAGCTTATTAAATACAAAGTCATACACATATCATATATGTATATTTCGAACTCAAGTCCTCTTAATTGATAGCCTAAACTTATGATTAGTAGATCAAGGTGGGCTACATCGTATGATAGCATTAGCTTTGCTGCCATTTTATAGAACTTTATGGCTTTGTTTGGGACGGCTTTTTTACTACTTCAAAAGCAATTTTTAGAACAAAAAAAAGGTTGTTATAAGAAGCAATAAAAAAAAAACAATCCCAAACGAAGCCTATGAGAACGTCAATAAATTCACATAAAGACACAAATTCATGAGAACATCAATCAAAATAGCTTTATCAAGCACAATGGAAAAACATTGAATATTGAGGACTTAGGCATCAAATACAAATCTAGCAAGTTATAAATCGACTAAGAAGATCTTAAGCTTAAGATAAGGATTTATACAGCAATTCAACCCTTTGTTCTACATGAAAAATACCTCGCTCTTATAATCATCGGTTGTGCGGTAAAGAGTAAGAGCACGTGACGACATGTTATTGGCGGCCGAACGTAGCTCTACGTCCGGTCAGAGGACGTAATAATTGTTCCCCTTGTCAATGATAAAACTGCTCTATAATTCACCACCACTTATTAAGGCTTCATTTACAATAATTTTTTTTTTTACTTTCTACAATAATTTTTTAGAAGAATTTTTTTTGAAGACAGTGAAAAAATAGTAATAAATTTTTTTTTTTCCAAACAAATCCTGATAATGGAGATATTGTTCTGTGCATCGTTCAGACGGGAAGAATCGTCCAGACTATGAGTGTATATACAGTGTGTACATTGATTTGATACACACTATATACAAATATGTATATGATATATACACGCACATATCCAGACGATTCTTGCCGTCCAAATGCCACAGCCACACATAATAATTTCTCCCGGAGAGAGGCGGCGCCGGAAGTAAGAGAGGCGGCGCCGGCGGGAGAAGCGGCGGAAAGGAGGCCGACGGCGTATCTCTGTTTCGCGATGTAATGTATTTCGGGTCATTTTAAGTGAGTGGGCCCTATCCCAGTAGGCGTACGCCTCACCAGGAATTGTGTCTAAAAACGCCTCTTAAAGACATGGAATTGCGTAGGATATGAGGCGTTTTTGGGAGGAATAAAGGCGCGCCTCAAGGCGCGCAGTAAACAGAGGTGTATATTTGAACCACTATATACAAATATGTATATGATATATACACGCACTTAGACGATTCGCCGTCCAAATGGTATAATTTCACAATAATTTCAATAATGTCATGATTGCTTGTGTTAAAAAACGTCATATGGAACCAGTACGATTTTTTTTGCTGTATTGGTACGAGAAAGTAATGTCTTTAAGTAAGTGAAAATTCAGGTCGATCTAGCATGCAACCAATACCATGAGTCAAAATTTTGTTATATATTTTAAAGCAAATGTTTTTATTATTTTTAAATTTACGTACAAAAATCAAAGCTCCATTGTTATTTAAATATCATGAGTCAAAATTTTAAACTAATTTGATGAAAATTCCACCAAAATATTATGACATAAATTTTTTTTTCATTAATTAATTCTCTCCCGCATAAATTATTATTTATTTAAAAGCTCAGATAACAAAATATCTCCACTTCATCATTAACTCCAACAAAAATAATTGACATATTAATGCATGGCTACCTTCTTTGGATCCTTAATAGGAGAAATTATTCTATGCAAATTCCGGACGATTCAGAGACCAAATAGAACACACCACGTCACCCTGTACACAGCAATACCAAGCAAAAAAATGATGTGGCGTGTTCTGATTGGTCTTCGGATGCCATACAGAGTCCGCACAGAATAAATTTTTCCTTCAAAGCCACCCACAACTATCTCAACAATAGGTTTTTGTTTTAGGTTGTTTAAGGGTTTTTTTTTTGTCTTTGCTTTTAAAGGAAAAATAATCTCATATAACTAATCCATAAATCATTATGAATTGTTTTCCAATAATTTCTCTTCACTAAATGATAAATTGATAATTGTCCTATGCGCAAAACTCAATGGCTATTTGTATGAGAAAGCCATAAAAGAACTAAAATCAAACAATAGCTGATTTGCATGAAAGAAAAGACTTTATAAGAAAACTCCTATGGTTAAAAAAGCTCTTGAAAATTGATTTATTGCTAATTAAATAAAAGAAATAAATCAATTTACATAAAATTTCATCTAATTCCACAACACAATGTTTAATGTACTAATTTCGATGCTTTTTCTCCCTGAAAAGTTCTTCACAATAATTTCCTCCACGCTTTGTACATTCAAAAATCTTATCATAACAAAAAAATTATGATTTATCAGGGAATTTACATACATATTATAAACTTTTTATAAATTTCTATATAATTTTTTTTAATATTTTAGATAAATTTAAAATGATAATAATTCTGACAAAAATTATAATATGTATGCAAATCTCCCATATTTATTTGATGAAAAAAAAATGGTTGAAAAAGAGGCAGAAATAGAATAAGTATATGACATACACCACACGAGAAGGGAAAGAAACGAAGAATTGCAGCCCTTACAAGTCATTCAATCACCGCTGGCTACTGCTGCTCCAGCTACTCGTGCTACTGTTATCATCTTCTTCATTATCACCCGCATATTGCGCAGCAAGATTAAAGCAAGACATCGCCCTAGGCCGCCTCGGCTTCGCCCTTCTCGATCCCCCTTCATCATCAGTTGCCGCCGGCGATTGCCCCCCTTTCTCCCATCCCATCTGATCCTCCACGGCCCAAATCTCCGATCTCCACTTCTTCAGCTTCTTTTCCAAAACAACTCGCTCCTTCTCCCCCGACCCGCCCACCGACCCGTTTCTATCCAGAGCCGCAGGCTCAGGCTGAGGTTGCGGAAGCCGTGGCTGAGCGGCGACGAGTCCCTTCAACCCGTCCTTCTTCCTCGGCTTAGCGGACATGGCGGCTGCCATTAGATCGTGGTAGGCGAAAGCGGAGGTGCGGAGATTGGCGTAGAGGGGGAGGCTACAAACGTAGGGATCGGCGATGCCGATGCCGATGTTGAGGATACCCTGCGGACGGAGGGAAGTTGGGCGGCGGACTTGGAGGGCGAAGAATCGGGTGGAAGGGGAGAGGTGAAGGGTACTGAGAATGGCGCGGGTGGTGCCGAGGAGAGTATCGGGGCCGGGAAGGAAACGAGGGCGGGCAGCGTAGATGTTGATTTGGATGGCGGATGTGTCGGAACAGAGAGTAGAATCGTCGATGCGGAAGAGGAATTTGTCGTTCCAGGTGGGGGAAGTGTGACCGATGGAGTCGAGACGGGTGCGGAGGCGGTGGGAGGGGTGGAGCCAAGTTACGGCGTAGGTGTGGAGGGAGCGGGAAGAGGGGAAGAGGTCTTGGGCGGATATTAGGGTTAGCTCGAGGAGGTTGAAGGTGGACGGAGGCGCCGTTGGGGAGAGGAGGAAGTCGCCGCCGCTGGTGCCGCTGACATCCGGCGACATTTTTAGGAAGAGGTAGCGGGTATTTGGGTTTGGAGGAACGAGGAAGGAGGGAGATCGTGTAGGTTAAAGAAGGGGGAAGAGAGGAAGGTGTGGTGTAGAAGGGAAAGCGGAAGAGGCGGCCAAGGGAGGGCGGGACGCGCGGTTAATTTAAAGGAGAGGGAATAATTTGCTTAATTTAGTAATGATTTTGTTAATATGTTAGGAATATTTAGGCTAATCTGGGAAATAATAAAATAGTAAGAAAATATTGTACAGTTTTTTTTTTTTTTTTTTGGAAAAATTGAGAACCTATGCGTAGTTCTATTATAGCATTATGTGGAAAATAAGGTTTTTTTTTTTTTTGGAGAAATTTGAGGGTGTTTCCCTATTTTATTTATAAAAAATAAAGTACAAACAACAGCACA
Source organism: Dendrobium huoshanense (assembly GCA_016618105.1). Taxonomy (NCBI): domain Eukaryota; kingdom Viridiplantae; phylum Streptophyta; class Magnoliopsida; order Asparagales; family Orchidaceae; genus Dendrobium; species Dendrobium huoshanense. The sequence goes on along the minus strand of CM028353.1, from coordinate 33,024,060 downwards.
ACATGCATAATAAGACCTAAGGGAGCATTACTTATTATGTGAGGATATTGGACAGCATTCCGAAGGCAAATTAGAGCATGCCACGTCATCTTCTTATTGTGTATCGCAGCTGTGTATCGGTCGACATGTCGTGCTTTGATTCGCCTCTAAACGAAGGTTGTGAAAATCAGAACAGATAACGAATCGGAAGAATGAGAGGTTCAAGGTTCGACTAGTCGAACCGAGGATCGAATCCAAATGATGTAATAAATAATAATATTATTAAAAATTAATAATATTAATAGAATAATTATGGGAATCTAATTTTAAAACATATAATTCTAAGAATTTAAACTATATAGTTTTAATAGATTATCTCTCAATATAATTAAATTAAATTAAAATAATGAATATATTATAAAATAATTATAATTTATAAAATATATAGTTTAATTATATTATTTTTATGAATATCTGATAATTTAATTATAATTAATTTTTACATTTAATAATAATTATAATAAATGAGATTCTTATAATATATATTATAACAAATTAAAGTTTTTTAGTATAATATATAAATTTATAATATTAAATTTACAAATATGTAATAAGAATAATATTTAATATAATATATAAATTTATATTATTAAATTATATATCAAATTTATAATATATAAATTTATAATACAAATTAAAAAAACTTTGCACCCATCCAACCCAAATTCGTCACCCAACAAGTCACAAATTTGTGGCCCAACCAACCCAAATTAATGGCACAATAAAATCCAAACTCACATTCAAGATCATATAGTATTCATATAACTTTTTTAGTTCCACATCACGAATGAAGGAGTATAAGATGGTTGCCTTTTAGCTATTTATATAGTTCCCTATTATGTACTAAAACTTATTTTATGTGATGACATCCATATATTATGGTAATAAAAATCTCATAATTTAATTAAAATTTTTATTTTATAAAAATGTAATAAAGTAAATATATTGTTTATATTTTATTTTAAAAAAATTAAAGCCGGCCGATTCTTTCGAATTTGGGTCGGTTCATCGGTTGAATCGCTGGTTCAGCCATAGACCAGGAAAAAAGAATATCAATTTTTTGTAATTATTATTCAGATTAAGTATAATTTATATTAATTAATTGAATTTATATTACATTAATCAGAATTCAAATATTTTTTTTAATAAAAAATATGTTGTAGATAATGATAATGTAATTGTTTAATGAAGTAATTTACCAATAGATTTATTTTTGGAGGAGGGGGGGGGGGGGGGGGGGGGGGGGGCTCCCTTCGGGGTTCAGGCCGATTCTTCTGTGAAGCCGGTTTTTAAATTGAACCGGGTTGGATAACTGGCCGGTTCACAGTTGAACCGGCTGGTTCGATCCTTGTTTTTAAAACCTTTCTCTGAACACAAAGCTACGTCTGGTGTCCGCACAGAATAATTTATCCATTTTGTGCGGTGTGCAAACACGTCAGGAGGCTAATCCGGACGTGCCACATGCATCATCCAATGCACTGTGTATTGGGTGACATGCAGCATCTGAATTAGCCTCCGGATGAGTTCGAATGCCACTAGTAATATTTTTTCGACCTCAAGACATTACTAATACTCCTAATAGATAAAACAAATAAAAGATGTTTAAAAAATAACGGAAAAATAGAAATAAATGTAGAACTCAAACATACAAAAAAAAAAAAAACTGAAATTACCAAAATATCTTGTTGGATTCAGAAAGCTTAACCAAAAACAACAATCATATTTTGCTTTGCATGGAGAAACGGCTCTCAACCATAGCAAGAAAGATTTGAGTGCAGAAATAGTTTTGCAAATAATATCAAAACTAAAGTTGCATTCAAAAAAGAGGTGGTATTTAGATTCAATATCCATATAACATATATTGCAATGAGGATCCATAGTTATATTTCTTAATATAAGAATACGATGATTTATGTGGTTCGACAAATATACCTTTCAAATCAAAACTGATTTGGATTTGTAAAAATTTCTAAATCAACAATTGGAATATTCTATTTACCACCCTGTATGATATTAGAAATAAACCATCTTATCATGATGCTTATGATATCCCAACAAAGCACCAAATAAGTCAAATAGAGATTTTCCGTTTAACCATGGATCCCAAATCAGAGACAACTTATTTTCCACATTGATTTGAAAGTATTTAGATGTAAGATGTTGAAAGCATAAAATTTAAGACTTTTCCAGCTTTTAGAAGCAGTAGTGGCAGAATTCTGGCTTTGGTTTCATATTATCTCTCATGTTTTTGATGGTTTTCATTTTGAATAGTAATAGATTTAGTGGGGCGGATTGTGATTTTGGACGATCATGTTATCAATAAGAACACACATTTTATATATATTAGGTCTATTGTTCAGAGTGATGGTGGAATAGATGGGGATATTATTAGTAGAATTCAAGTTGGATGGTTGAAGTAGAGGAGTGCATCGGGCTTATTGTGTGATATAAAGTCCCCTCAAAGGCTCAAACTTAAGGGAAACTTCTATAAGATGGTGGTAAGACCTGTAATGCTTTATGGTGCAGAATGTTAGCTATTAAAAGAGAAGCATAATATTGAGTCAAGAGTTGCAGAGATGAGGATGCTAAGGTGGATGAGTGGCTTTACTCTTAGAGACATTATACGAAACAAGTATATACATGGAAAGGTTGGAGTAGCTCAACTGGAAGATAAGATTACAGAGTGTTGCATTTGATGACATTTTCACATAAAATGATGGCCTTCCGATGCCCCGCTAGAAGAATAGATGTATTAGATTTATCTTATGTTAGAAAAGATAGACCTAAAAAGACTTGGTTAGAAAATATTATAAATGAACTTTCTTTATTAGATTTAAATGAGAATTTGACTCTTAAATGATATAATAAAGAAGAAAGTATTAATGTAGCCAATCTCACGTAGTGGGATAAAGATTTGATGTTGTTGTTATTGTCTCTCTTTGGATCATAATCCTAACCACATATTATAAGATATTAAAAACGTTGAAATATAAAATAGAAAATAAAAAATAAACCATGTAGAATATAAAAAATGCATAAAATATAACATTAATTGCTAATTAAAGTTTATAAAATCCGTCAAGAAAAACAAGCTCAATCACCAAGACGAAGAAGAATTAATAGTGTGGTATGATTGATAAAAGCATGAATAAGAACAACAAATAATGAGGAAGAGAATAGAAGTATAAAAAATAAATTATAGTAGTTTCTAGGGTGTGATTTTTGATGTTTTTTGAGAAAACTTGCATACAGGGCATACACGTTAATTTTAAAATTGAATTACAAGTCATTAGCAAATCAATAGCCCTCTAAAAATATAACAATTAAAGGAAAACCTATGAGCCTTTGATTCGATCTATTACAAAACAAAATCACCAAAAAGAAAAACAAAAGAAAAAGAAAAAGAACAACAAAAAAGCAAGGAAGGCCACACCCAAATCAGTATGGGTCAAACGAAAGCAGCCACCCAAGCAAGTCTCTCAAAGCAATCAACAACAATCCCACGAGCAATATGCACCAAAAATAAGCCTGCAAGAGGACACAACAAACCATTGCATGAGAAGAACAATTAACCAAAAATGCCAAGAAGACCAAAAATACCAACAACCCTAGGGTGAATAGAGGTAGAAGAAGACAACTAGGAAGGAGCCTAGATAGAGTTTGACAAACGGTTCAAAGAGAACCCAACAAGGCAACCACAACAAATACCCACAGACATAGACCACTAAAGCCACCTTCCAGCCATTAGCCCACAAACGGTTCAAAGAGAATTCAACATGGCAAACACACATAAGGACAATTTCACAACCAACAAACAAAATAACAAGACAATGAGCAGACAAAAATGGACAAACAACTGAGGAAAATAAACCAAACTATTTCCTTTTTAGCTTCCTTCTACGACGTTTTCCACCACCCATAGCAAAAGATTTTTCAACTATGTGGTTGATATTCAAATTATACGTCGCTTGAACATCATCGTTAGGCCCATCCAAGTCGTCCCCATCACCCATGCAGGGTGAGGAAATAGAATTATCAAGCCAATCATTTTGATCCAAACAATTATTCTCTAAATTACCCGCTAATGGAGCTTTGAAAACTTCATTAGAAATAAGCGAAACAAGAACGTTGATAAATGGTTCATTCGAAAGATTCGATTCGAACAAAGGCACATGAGAGTTAGCTTAACCAACAATAGTATAATCCACCACATCCATAGTCCCAATAGACACAACAACAACCATGAGACAAGAAGAATGACATCCACTAGAATGAACACCAGCATCATCATCAACTAAATTAGGCGAGGCAATGGGAGAAGTTATAAGGTTAAATATACATTTATTAGCATCCCCACCCTCATAAGAGGTAACCAAAGGCATAACGACCTCTACTACATCTACAAGAACATGATTCAAAGGAACATAGTCCACACCACCATCACCCACAGCATCCCCCATGCCAACAGTAAGAGCAATAATCATAGCAGAAATAGGTTCCTTATACAAGTTATCATTGACCATCACATTAGGAGCAGAAGCAGCAAGTAACAAAGTAGTATTTTCTAAATTATCCAACTTATTCAAATCATCCACAACATTCTCAACATAAGTACCATTAACAATTGCAGGAATAGATACATTAACAGGAGCACTCAGTGGGGCAGAGGAGGGAAGATGATGACACTCAGCAATTGTGAAAGCTGTTTTCCTTCCAGGATCGTCCAGGACGAAGTTAGATCGTCCTGGGACGATCGGTAAAAGTTTGTATAGGAAATTCTGGCTGGGAGGTTCGTCCCAGGACGAAGTTGGGTTTGTCTGGATGAAATTTGTCCAGAGAGCCAGCCGTCCAGAGGACGATTACTGTTCGCGTCTGAACGAAGTTTGTCTAGTGGGCAAATATCGTCATTACCAGCAGGATACGATCAGAGTTTAGCCGTATGCGCTATTAGGCTGGAGGCGATAAATGCATGGCTATATATGAGTGAAAATTGAGATCTTTTGACATGAGTCAATGCAGAAAATCCAGGTAGAGAGAGAATCGAATCAAAGGAAAAAGGAAATAAAGTGATTTTTGGGCGATTTCGGTCCGTTTCTGTCAATAGTATCGTCGTCAAGTAGTTGAAAAAGTTGACCGATAAATTAAATCTCGAGAAATTCGGTAAGACAATGTACATTCCGTCTTTCTCAATTTTTAGAATATCTATGAATCAATACGTACGAGAATTCAAGTCGATTGGACGACTTTTCTGTTTCAGATTTTGCACTATCGTACTTCCATACAATGGTCTTACTTGACGTTAACTGGCGATCATTAACTTTGATCCATATTGCTGTTGTTGCGATTCGATGAACTTTTTACCCCATAACTGATCTTGGTACCATGTTTATTAGATGAGTATTTGTGCACGGAAAAATTTTGGGTAGTATTTTATACAGGAACGTGCACAATTTATTATTCGGGACATCATAATAAATTGCAGTCAAAATTCTGCAGAACGGTGTTTTAATTACGTTAACTACGAATCACTATCAGGATAGGGTTGAAAAATGTCGCTCCGCTTCAAAATACAATGAAGCTTTATAGATCTATATATCAATGCTGTTTTGTATTATCTGTGATAATTTGGTAAATTTCTGATTCTGTGAATTCTGTGTAAATTATGTATGCTGTCATTATGCCGCTGACAATTTTTCTAACGAAATCTGATTTTCTGAATTGAATGCTTTGATGTGCTGTGATATCAGAAGGGAGTTATAAGGGGCCAGAATCCTTTGAGATTATGTATGTGTCAGGGAAATCTGAAAATAAAATAAGTTCTATTCTGAAAATTCTGTATATCTGTTATGTTCTAGTGCTATAAACACAAAGGGAGGCATAATGGGTCAAAATCCGTGGAAATTCTGTTTGTGTCAGGGAAGGGAGGCATAAGGGGCAAGAATCCGTTGAAATTCTGTCTAGGTCAGGGATATCTGATATCTAATTTGAAATCTGTTCCGTAAGATTCTGTTTGTTCTGTGAAATCTGATTTGAATGTTTTATGTGATATGAATTCAGTTCTTCTGTTCGGTTCAGTGGTTTGATTTCTGTTTGATCAAGTATCTGTTCTGTCTGTTCTACGATTTCTGTACGGTTGTTTGAAAAACCACTTATGAAGTAATTTCTGATGTGTGTTTCTAGAGATTTTGATTGGCGATTGTAGTCTTGCTGAGCTGTTAGCTCATCCTTATTTATGCGTGAGTTTCAGGTTCTCGGAAAGGGAAGGAAGTCTTGGACTAGCAGTTTTATGTCTGATCAGTGATTAGGTATTTTGTACTTTTGATTTTTGTACTGTCATGACTTTTTTGTTATGTTCTTTCTATCTGTAGTCATGTACTGTATTGTACATGATTATTTTGATGAAAGAAGAAAATGATATATGAACTGTACTGTATATTTGGAAGTTATAGTAGCTCTGTGTTTTCTGTTCTGTATGTCTGAAATTTGGAAGAAAGTCTGAAGCAAATTCCAAAACTATATACTGGATTTTCAACATTTGTCGCGGCCCGACGCGAAGGGATTCGTTTCGGTCGGGTTGGGTCGTGACACCAATCACATGCCCAATACTTTTGCACTTAGCACAAAAAGGAGGGAATTCCTCCATGACAAAAGTTTGAACGCACCCATAATTTCTAGGACATAGCCAAACTTTATCAGGATAATTTTTTATGATTTCAAGCTCAACCAAAACACGTGCAAGAGATGGACGAGACCTAATCAAAGTAGCATTATCAACTTTCAACGACCGACCAAATAGCGAACCAAGCCCATTAAGAATGCGGGGAGAAAACAAGTGTTGCTTAAGGTTTGGGAATGAAACCCATATAGGTATAACCGGCGATTCCACAATAATGTCATAAAGGGGAGACCATTTAGTCAACTTCATATAACAATTGTTAACTAAGAATGATCTATGACAACAAACATGACTATAATCCTTGTCATTGAACAAATTAACCAAAATATGTGAAAGGTCCAACAATGTAGCAGAGAATTTTCCTTTTAGCTTAAGATTGAAAAAAAATCTACGAATATAGTTAAGAGATGGGTGGCGAAAAGGAAAATTTTTTACTAACACAAATTGGAGAGAAGCAGTAAGCGCAAAGATTTTTTCCTCAGAGATCCACAAAGACGATAAGCCATGAAAAGAGATAGATTTCAGTTCAGGAAAATTTACATATATGGAATTACTATAAAGGGCATCGAGGAATAAATGAGATTTGGCCAGCCCATCCAAAAAATCAGGGTCTAGCTAACAGTCGATTCGCCGCCATTCTGACCAATAGTCTGGAGGTGGATGAATCAAAATAAAAATGAAACATGGCACACCGCAGAGAAGAAGAGGAAAGAGGAAAAAACTTTCCTGAGTTTGAGACTGGAGAAATGGGGAGCAGCCAGCGCCGTGGGAAAACCCTAACGGAATGGGAGCGAGAGCGGGAGCGGGAGCGTGAAAAAAAGTTTTATTTGTTGATTTTCTAGGGTATGATGTCATGATTATCATTACTTGTTAGGTTTTCATGTTGCCAGATTCTTCCAAATCATTTTATGTAGATATCGTTTTTGATGGCCTTTTGCTCCTCAATGTTGATTTAATTTTTTTAAAGTTTAAATGTTAACAATAAAATGAAAAGCCACTTATAGATATAGATTTGTGTTTATTTATTTTATCTTAATTATATAAATATCATAATTATATGAATAAATTCAAATGCATTAGTTTAATTTTTTATTTATTAATATAACAAAGGGTAAAAAAAAAGAAAGTTAAAGAAGTGGAGGGTGGATTTTAACTTGAAGTTGGTCAGAGAAATCTTAAAGGGCTGAGATCTCAAGAGATTCGTTGTGATAATTTCAAATTAAATTATGATAATTAATTTCTATATTTGAAGTGTTAAAGAGTTTTAATAAGTAAATATATATTTTTTAAATATTAGATATGTAACATTATTTAAAGAGAATTAATGAAGTTTATAAAAAAAAGGGATTTACTTAGTAAATCACAAAATGCTTTATGCATTTATATATTTAGGAGTGTCAAAATCAAATTTTATGGAACTGACCCGTATTCAAACAGGGTGACCCTAACCCGACCCTGTTAATAAACGTGTCGAAATTTCAAATCCAAACCTGACCCGTCGGGTTACCGGGTTGACACGACCAAACACAATTTTGTAAAATCGAGATGGTTGGATGGAGGGATGGCGGGGCTCACGTCAACGACGATAGGTGAAGCCAATGCGCAACAACAAGCACGTGGTCATAGTGTGACAGTGGGCAGACGCTGAGATGAGACACACGGATATCGAGCATACTCCGACTCGGGCAATGCAGTCAGCTCGTTTCAAACGGGTTTCTGGGTCAACCCGAAACCTACACGTGTTTTCAAACATGTCGAATTCGGGAACCCAAACCCGTCCCATTCGCGAAATAGGTTGACACTAACTCGAAAATTTTGGATCGGGTTCGAGTTGGATCTTCGGGTTGTGTCAAATATTGACACCCTAATATTTAGCATGAAAATATTTATATTTATAAAATACTCAAAACTAATCACCTTAAAAATAATCTATATTAATTAATTTTAAATTAAATAAATATTTTTATGTATATATTTTGATATGATATTTAAATAATATATTGTGTAAATAGCATGAAATAATATGGTATCTATGTAAATCCCCAAAAATAAATTATAAATTATCAATTATATACACTTACGGTAGCGCACTAAATTCCTGAAACTGAAACCCTGGTATTCTTCTACCCTTTCGCTTCAAACCAAATTCCCGAACTCTCGTCGGCCGAGAAGAGGTGTGGAAGTCGCGACGGGAGCTCGAGAAGATTAGTTCGTGACAGAAGTCGCGACGGAGACGGAGTGAAAGCCCCTTAAATCCTGTAAATCAGTCTACTTTGGATCTCTTATCGACGAAATTAGCTTTTTCAGCCGGAAATGGACGGGGCTGATGATTACATGATGGACAATGATGACGATGAGGAAATTACCCAGGAGGACGCTTGGGCTGTGATTAGCGCCTACTTCGAAGAGAAGGGCCTGGTGAGGCAGCAGCTTGACTCGTTCGACGAGTTCATCCAGAATACTATGCAGGAGATTGTGGACGAGTCCGCTGACATCGAGATTCGGCCTGAATCGCAACATAACCCTGGCCGTCAATCGGACTTCGTCGAGGTTCGCCTCTGTCTCACTGCGATCCGTTGTCTTTGCCAGATTTGCGCTACTTACTGTTTGTCCATGACGAGTGGGGCATAGCTAATGAACTAAACTATATAACAAAAAATGCGATCGAAACATTTTGCGTGGTTTGCTTAATGGATATAACATTTGACACAAGTATATGTTAGCTTTTTGAAGAAGTTTTGAACCTTGAAGCTGATATTGTATTGACCACTGTACTCTCCTTAAGAGATTCTGCTATTTTGTTCAGTTTTAAAGTCAAAGGTCCTATCTGCTAGTGATGATCTTTCTAACCATTGCAATCAACTTGTGAAAATGCTCGATAGATGGGCAGTTCAGCTAAAGCCAATTGAAGTGGCAATTTTTTAAAATTTCCTGGAATATGAATATTCATGCTTTGTAAGAATGATACCCTCTTTGTTGTGATAAAGCTAAATAAAACGATACTCCATAAACGTTGCTTATGGGGAGAAACTAATTTTCTTTTCACAACGTTTCTATCGAATACCTTGGTTATTCCTCTAAGGAGCTGTTCTATAATGATACTAGCAAAAAAAATTTAGCAATTGTGAAAATGAATGCTTGCGGGAGTCATTATCACTAATTTAGGCCATATTTTTTCTATAAATATTAGTGAAACTTTTTTTTCTTCAGTGCTATCTGGGTGTAGACTAACAACATTGTGGATACCAGTTAGATGCTTTTATCTTTGGAATTTAAAGGGATTAATACTTATTATGCTGTTTAAATATTTTTTTTTTCTCGTCATCAAAAGTTTTTTGAGCATAAACTTTTACAATGTGTTATTTGTGTCAATTTCACTAATCTGCATTTATCTTGCAGACAATATACAAAATTAGCTTTGGTCAAATATATTTGAGTAGACCCATGATGACAGAGTCAGATGGAGAAACCGCTACATTATTCCCAAAGGCTGCAAGGTTGAGAAATCTAACTTATTCTGCACCATTGTATGTGGATGTTACTAAAAAGATTATAAAAAAGGGACATGATTGTGAGGAAGTTACTGAGACTCAGGAATTCACAAAAGTTTTCATTGGAAAGGTAAAATGTGACAGTCTCTTTCATAAGCTGACTCATCTCATGGACTTCTACACATCTTCTTTTCCTCCTTTTGCAGGTCCCCATTATGTTAAGGTCTAGTTATTGCACACTTTTTCAAAATTCAGAAAAGGACTTGACTGAATTGGGAGAATGTCCTTACGATCAAGGTGGATATTTTATTATCAATGGTAGCGAGAAGGTTTTGATTGCGCAAGAAAAGATGAGCACCAATCATGTTTATGTTTTTAAGAAACGACAACCAAACAAATTTGCTTATGTGGCTGAAGTTCGATCTATGGCTGAGAGCCAAAATAGGCCAGCAAGCAGCATGTTTGTGCGAATGCTCTCAAGAACTAGTGCCAAAGGAGTAAGCAGAACTCATTTCTTTGATTTGGGATTGCATTTGGCTTCATTTTATTGTGCATTTTTTGGGCTTTGCAACAAATTTGAGTATTGTGAAATGTGAAGATGTTTTATAATTTTACTTTTATATGGATGCCACATTTATGGAGTTGATATAACTTTCCAGGGTTCTTCAGGACAATATATCCGTGCGACGCTTCCATATATACGAGCGGATATCCCTATAATTATAGTATTCCGAGCATTAGGGTTCGTTGCTGACAAGGATATTCTGGAACATATATGCTATGACTTCTCCGACTCACAAATGATGGAATTGTTGCGGCCATCTCTTGAAGAAGCATTTGTTATTCAGAATCAACAGGTAGCCTGTCATAACTTACCTATCTTAGATTTTCAATTGAGATATCTCTACCACTAGATCTCCTAGTGATTGTTATTTCAACCAACCAGCCTTATCCACTTATATGGGGCTTGATATTCAAATAACCATAAAGCATTCACTTTCTGCTGCTTCACCCATTTATTATTGCCTGAAGCTTTCTCTTGTTTAGAATTTCTAATCTCAACATATAATGTTTAAGAGGGCTATGTTGCATTACAATACTTGAGTCTAATATAGTATATAATGTTTAAGAAGACTATGTTGATTTACAATACTTGAACAAAAACACTTCACATATTTGTTTTTTGGCGACTTGAGTGTATCAATTTGCAATATGCTAGTGATAGTTTGTGTTTAATATTCTAGTCCAACGTGCAACAAGTTTACCCTTCTTACCTTTGTTTCAAATGCCAATCTAGAAGCTATGATTTTTTGTATTACATTAATGAATTTGAATCTTGTGAGGTAACCTTTTGTTAATATATTATTTTGGTTTAATGTGCAATCAAATAAAAAAGGCCTTGATTAGTGAAGCTAATTGCATTATAAATTATGCTCAATGAGTTTGAAAAAAGAGTAGCTTCCTTTTCCATGGCGAAGGGAACAAAATGGAAGGGGTTTGATAGATGAATGTGATAGGCATGTATAGAGGTGGAATTGAAGAGAATTCCTAGTGTAGTGCTACAAATACTTTGCGGTTGTTTCGGTAAATAATATCGAAACATTAAAATCTAAAAGACAAATTATTATTTTTTTTGGACTAAAATTTTGATTTTTGTTATATATGTCCATTTAAATATCCTTGGAAGTGTATTTTTTTTTGTTTTTCTATAAAAGCCTGGTTAGTGTGTACTTGCCACACACATGCATGCAATGAACATAATGCATGCTTAAAATTGACTTGTTAATGTGCAAAAATAGGTAAGTATTAGCATCATATGATATGACAAGAAATGGACTATGTTTATAGGGGCTATATTAGGTACAACATTAGTGTACTTGTTTTATTTTTCTAGGCCTATCCTGGTATATTATCTACTGTTTTAGAGTATATTTAGTTGTGGAGGGTAGGTCCACATGATTTAGGGTGCACACATTCTTGGGTGGGGAGAATATATTGCTTCTGGCTCATGCTTGAACCAGATGGTTCTCCTTGTAAAATGAGATCTAGATTGTTTGAGTATTGTGCAATTATTAACTAATTCAATAACTTTTTTTTCATGATTTTGATATTCTGAGCTGGATTTGAGAATTTATTATTATTATTTATGTTGCTTTGCTCTAAATATTTGTACAAGTACTTATTTTTTATCCTAGTCATGCGGAATCTCTCACTGATTTACTAGCTTATGCTTGTCACAGATGTTGGATCAACTTTTTAACATGCTAGACTATTTAGTCTCATTTTATTGAAATGTATTGCGGAGAGCTAATCATTATCAATTTAGGATATAGGCCAATGTAGTATTATTTAAGGGCTATTATGGTTGATCTCATAGCCAAGCCTTGCACACTTTTTTACTCGATTAGTTTACATCCCATTTGAGAATAAAGAATCAGGATAAATTTGTTGAGGAATAAGTTAAACAATTATGATTATGAATAATGATAAAAGAAGGCATAATGAAATTAGGCATTAAAAGGAGTGTCATCTTCGAAGACTGAAGAAGGTTTTCAAGAGAAGAAATATAATAAGTTTCAATGGTAAAATTGATGAACTTTAAAGGATATATTTATGATGGAAAAAAAAAAAACATCTTAAATATGAGGTTGAGCTTGGAGATTATGAAGAGAAGTGTTGACTTAATGGGGAAAAAAACATCTAATTCAGTGGCCAATGACCATTGACCTAGAAGTTGACTCCTTGAATACAACACCACCACCATCAAGCCTTTATCCCACTAGGTGGGGTCTTCAACAAAAGTTGACTCGAATGAAAAAAAAGAAGAAGTATACCTCCTATTTGTTGTGTTATTTAGTTTATGGATGATTAATTAGTTTTTTTTTTTCAAGTATTTATGCTTCCATATACCACCATTTTTTGTACATAGTTAACTTGTGCGATGTATGTCCATAGAGTAACATGAACAAAGTTAAAAGCAATCATCAGTTCATGCTGAGTGAGAGCTAATCATTATCAGTTCTTCAGAGTTTTTTATTGCATAACATGGTTTAGCCTTCTCGTAGGAAAAATCTGTGCATTTAAGCATAGGATTTGTGTGTTTACTTTAAACCATGTTATGCAATATAAAACTCTAAAGAACTTATAAATTTTAATATTAAGTTATCCCTTTTTATTTCAATTCAAAATCTTTGCATTTAAGTATAAGATTTGTATGTTTACTTTAAACCGTATTATACAACAGAAAACTCTGAAGAATTGATAAATTTTGGTATTAAGTTATCCCTTATTTATTTCAATTCAAATCTTTAAACCGTATTATACAACAGAAAACTCTGAAGAATTGATAAATTTTGGTATTAAGTTATCCCTTATTTATTTCAATTCAAATCTTTTCAAAGAAAATCCTTTGCTTAAATGCAAAGATTTTGAATTGAAATAAAAAGTGGCCTCAAGCTAGATATACAAAATAAAAAATAAAATAATTTCTAGATAAAGAACATCTGAACATGCTATATTTGCAATAACTGGAAGAACTTGGTAGAAATTCAAGAGGTCATCTTGAGTTCTCATGTTTGATTGCTTTTATAATGCATGCAGTTTAGGTGCATGTCAAGTGGGTTCATGTTCATTTAAAATTTATGCAGTTAATTGCATGGCAAGTGGGTTCATGCCAAATTATTATCATGTTTATTTTTTCATTGAACTTCCAACTCTCACATTTAACTTTTAAGCTAGCTATTGTGTTTTTCTCAATGTTTTGACTTGATAAATTTGGCCAAAAACCTATCATGGTATATATAAATTATTGCTGTTTATGTTGTGGATTCTAGGTTCGTGTAGGGGTGAAGTGAGCTGAGCGGGCTCGAGTTCGACTTGATAACGAGCTCGCGAGCCGAGCTTATCGAGCCACGAGCTCGAGCTTGAGTAAGCTCGGCTCTCGAGCTTGTGAGCTGGCTCGAGATTATTAAATTTAAATATTTTAAAAAATAAAAATAATAATCCCAACCTTTAAATTCCCGCCCGCCCACGCGTTTATTTCAAATCTCAATCGCCTCTCCTCTCTCTCTCTTCTTGAGCCACGAAATAATAAATGCTAGAATCTTCTGTAAACTCTCTCTCTCTCTCTCTCTCTCTCTCTCTCTCTCTCTCTTCTCTGACAGGCGCGATCACAAAATAGTAAATGCTCTCTCTCAAACCCAAAAAGATCCGAATAAATTTTTTGAGAACCGCGACGGAGGCTCGACGAGCGGCTCGAACTCGTTTAAAATGGAACGAGTAGAGCTCGAGCTCGATTTTTGAGCTCGACTCTAGTTTGAGCTCGAGATTGACTCTAGTTCGAGATCGGTATTTGACAGTTAAGCTCAACTCGATCACCCTCTGACTCGAGTTCGACTCGTCCGTGTAAGCACTTTGGAGCTGCAAGTCTCATAAAATTCAAATTAGGAGTTTAGAAATAAGTTTTTGACCTTAAAATTCTGGTCCAAGATTTCTTCCTTTTTATGGTGGTGGAAAGTAGTTATCCAATAGTAGTATATTCCATAATTTATACACCATGTTGCACATTTTGCTCTTTCTTGGCTATCTTTTCATGCAACTGGCGTTTCACTTCTAAATGTATGTCATTGTTATTTATTTTACGTGTTCTCTCCTTAGGTGGCATTGGATTACATAGGGAAGCGAGGGGCAACCGTTGGTGTTACGAGAGAAAAGAGAATCAAGTAGGGATATTACCATTCTGTTTTCCTTCATTTTCTAGATTTGTATATGTGCTTGTGTACATTTTATATTAAGGAGCTTTCCATCTTGTAAGAGTTAATGGCCTTTCTTAAATTTGTGCAGGTATGCAAAAGAAATTCTTCAAAAAGAGATGCTTCCACATGTTGGTGTAGGAGAGTATTGTGAAACAAAAAAAGCTTACTATTTTGGGTATGCTGTTGACTGTTATATTTTTTCCTTATTTAATTTTAATCAAAATGCTGCATACATTGACCCCTGTTGGTCCTGCCAGATATATTATTCATCGGTTGTTATTATGTGCCCTTGGACGACGACCAGAAGATGATAGGGACCACTATGGCAATAAAAGGCTGGATCTTGCAGGTCCTTTACTTGGTGGCTTGTTCAGAATGGTTTGTTTTTAGGATCTTTCAAAATTTCTTATTCTGATTTGTGTTCTTTTATTTCTTATTTCACCTTTTTTTTTCTGGTTTTGAAATGCAGTTGTTTAGAAAATTAACACGGGATGTGAGATCCTATGTTCAAAAGGTTCAATGTTCATAAACAGTTTTCTTGATACAAAATTTGCGCAAGCTCTTTCTCAATATATATATTTTTTTTTCCGGTTCTTGAAGTGTGTTGATAATGGAAAAGATGTCAATTTGCAATTTGCAATCAAAGCAAAAACAATCACAAGTGGTCTGAAGTATTCCCTCGCCACTGGAAATTGGGGTCAAGCAAATCAAGCTGGTACAAGAGCAGGGGTTTCACAAGTAGTGCTTTGTTTCCTGCTCATCTTTTTAACTCTCTCTCTCCCCCTTTCATTGCTGTTTTGTTTATGCACTGATATATATTTGGTTTCAGGTGTTGAATCGCCTCACTTATGCATCTACTTTGTCACACTTACGAAGATTGAACTCTCCCATAGGACGTGAAGGTATACATGATTTAAACTGAGTTAGTTATTAGGCTGATTCAGATACATATCTCCTATATCTTTATCTACGAATGTAACACCCAAATCTGGAATTACTTCCATACCAACATGAACTTCTATATACGTCAAAGCTATCAATTTGATTGACCATGGCCATTTCTTTCTCTTCCTCTGAGTTAACTATTTCCTGTGAGTCCTATTTAGCTCACCCTCTACACCAGCAGGTTTCTTCCATGCTTCTGGCTTCTCCCCACCCTTCCTGCACATTGAAATTAATGGGAGGAAGGAAAGTGATGCACTAACAAACATAGTGCTTCATTTCACTAGATCTTTTCTAAATATGCTACTGTATTTTAAATTATTGTAATATTGTCTTTGTGCTGATATATTAGCCAGTTTGTGGAAGCGGATTTAGAATCTGGTGTTTTGTTATACCATCTGCTAATGTTATAACACAGCTGCAAAAAAAGATTAATACGAAAGGAAAATTTGAAACAAGTAAATTAATCTGAACTTGAAGAGTGATCACGCGGCTGATTTCCTCATCGATGCTTCCAGGCATGTTAACATTGGGGAACCCAAAAATTGTGTAAGGTTCAAGATCTCGTTAAATTTTCTCCGAGATATTGCTTTGTAGTGGAGATAGAGCTCCATGAGTTCCTTTATCCCCATTATTGTTAGAGAGATGGAGCTTCACACTCACTAATTGAGTTTGATTAGTGGAGTGATGGAGCTTCACACTCACTAATTGAACTTGATTTGTGGAGGAACCTTCTACTAGAAGTAAATGTGATTAACTCCTATGGAAAAATTATTAGTGACCCCTCTCCCATCGATAGCCTGCAATCACATTTGCTGATGTCAATGAACTTTGATGTGATTCACTCCTCTCATAAAGTCATAATGAGCTATATATGCATGTGCTCGGCTAAGATCCAGAAAGAGCATTCGATTGGAGGAGGGCTTGGAGGCTTAGATTTACTTTTCTTAATTCAAACAACTGTTAGATTTAAACAAAACAATAGCTGGAGGATGAAGAAATGGTAGCTTTAAGATATTTAGAAGTTTATATTGGCATGAGGATAAAGAGTATGCTTGGGTGTTAAAGATATGTAGATAAAGATGATTTTACTTCTATTTATGCAAATTTATTTTTCCTATTTTTCCGTTGATATCATGTATATATTTAATATTACTGATTTTTTTTTCTTTTTGATCTTCCAAGGAAAATTGGCAAAGCCACGACAACTGCACAATTCTCACTGGGGGATGATGTGTCCTGCTGAAACACCTGAAGGACAAGTAATTGACATGTTTTTGCTATCTTATGTTTGTTTGATGTGTGGACATTATTTTTTGCCTTATTTTGGGGTCATTTGTCATCATTTTTTGTAATAATATTTTATTATTATTTTTGTATATGTTTTAATATAAAATAAAAAATTGCTTGATATTTTTTATGTAAGTTGTTTTTTATTTTGAGAGAATTATAAACCTTAATTATAAAACCCAAAATTGGATGGATGATGCTTCATACTATATCATGGAGGACACAGATGCCAGATGGAAGCTTGGGGATTGGATGGACGCAATGGATCATATGTGAGATTGGGGACATATGTCGGGGAGGGTGCGAAGGGATTGAAGCAAAAGTTCGATGATGCAGATGCTAGGCAGGAGCTATGGGATCAAAGTAATATGTAGGGCTCGTACACAAGCTTGGGGATGGGTTTTGCTAAGGATGTAGAGGAATTGTAGCTAGGGGATGTTGAAGCGAGCTTGATGGGGTATTGGTTATGGATGGAATTCAAGGATGGAGATTCAAACGAAGCTTGGAGATGAGAAGCAAATGCAAATAGGAGTTCAGGGGTAGAGCATGAGGAGAGGATGTGGATGGAGCTCGGTTATTGAGATAGGAGAGATAGGAGTAAAAGATTGCCTTGAAAAAAAATAAAACACCTAAAATTTATTTTAATTTTTTTAAAAATAACTTAATCAGTTTTTAAAAAACAAAAATTAAATAAATTTACCAAATATACAACAACAACAACAACAACAACAACAACAACATCAACATCAAGCATTTATCCCACTATGTGGGGTTGACTATGTGAATCTTTTTTCTCCATTGTGTTGGCTACATTAAAACATTTACCAAATATGTTTTATCAAAATTAAAAAATTGAAAAAAAAAAAAGAAAAAAAAGCAAAAACATAAAGTTGTGCCAAACAAATTTTTAGCATTTTTGCGCTATGGTAACCTTTGACAAAGGATTAACTTTTTCACAAATTGTTAGTTGGTTGTTGCTGTTGCTCAATAGGAAATGCAGTTGAATTTTTTGCTACGATATATGAAGGGTTTCCTGCATTTCCTTGATTTTTGTATGGATAGCATCTTGCACATGACTTGAGTAGTTTTGATGCATATTTTATGCATGATACTTACGTTAATATTTTGCATTCTTGTTGTGATTGTAGGCTTGTGGTTTGGTGAAGAACCTTGCTTTGATGGTGTATATTACTGTAGGTTCAGCTGCCCATCCTATCTTAGAATTCTTAGAAGAGTGGGGTACTGAAAATTTTGAGGTACTTTTGTCTTCTTTCCTTTTTTTATTATTTTTTTTATTTTTTTCATGTTTACTATCATTTCTATTAAAGTCTGTCAAAATTTACTTGCTATGGCGGCTTATCGTAAAGTATGTTTGAAATCTCTCAAATATGATAATGAATATATATATATATATATATATATATATATATAATGATTTACATAGATTTTGTACTATAAAATAAAAAAGAAATATCCAGGATGGCTATGGAAATAGACAAAAGATTTAGTAATTTTTAGATAGATGTATTAGACGTTATGTTAGTATTATCTTAGTTAAAAAGCAGAAGAGATCAAGGATAGTTGAATATTTAATTTTAAGAAATTATGAAATGAAAGTTGGGAAGAAATATTTTTGGAAGAGCATAGTTAGCAAGAGTAAGTGATGCTTTTAAGAAGGCATAAAGGCAAAGCCTCACGCCTAGACGAGTTTTTGATTGAGATTTAGAGTTACGGAGGTTATTATAGTGTTTTGGCTAACAATGAAATTTTGAAGGCTAATATGATTCTAAATAGTTGTTTATAAGAAAAGGTTTTCAAGACGTTAATAATCATAGAGGGATCTAATTTATTAGTCACAATATGAAGATTAAAGTTATGATTATAGTAATTTAACATAAAGTTATAAAACATGATCATAGTATTTTTGATCTATCATTATTATTATTATTATTATTTTTTTATGTATTTTGGATCTATTATATAGAGTAATTTCAAGTGATTGTAGTCTACTAAATTCTCCCAATTGACCGGAGAATCAAAATTTTAGTGGGAAGAAGTGTCACGAGCAACTACTATATGTGCGTAGGATCCAAAATCTACAACCACAAAATATGACTTCAAATCTATCAACTTCAGCAAAATCAGCATTGGGAAGCGCAATCCCCATAGTTCAAGTCTGAAGCCTGAATGGGTGTAAGAGGTCGGATCCAACAAGCCCAAATATGGCCGGATCGCTGGCAGCTCCATCTACTCAACAAGTCATAAGAAAGGCCGCAGTAGAGGAACCCCCATTTCAGCAACCAGAGGACGAAGAGCTGTCAAATCCTAGCTCTCCCGATCTGATGAACTCGAGTGATTCAGATTAAAGTCTTCTCAAGTGGTTAAGGATCAAGATACTACCTACGTTCGGTACTATCAACTGAATCCAAAACCTGCAATTCCTTCAACAAATCCGTAAAGCACAAAGCGAGGATCGAATGAATTTTTCTTCAACAAGTCCGCCAAAGCACAAAGCAAAGGACCGAAGAAAACTATCCCAAAGTTCACACAAAGCTCAAGGCTGAACTAAGTGGATTCTGTCATCAACAAGTCCGTTATGCACAAAGCTCTGGACCGATGACTATTCGCCACCGACCTAATATGAACCTAGAGGGTTTAGGTCGTCTGCATCTACTCCTTCAACAAGCCCGTCAAAGCAAGAAGCATAGGGCCGAAGGTACAAAAACCACCTGATAAGTCAACAAAGACAAATCAGGTAATCTTCCATCAATGTCCGCAGCACAAAGCACAAGGCAAAAGAAATCAGTATCTCAATTATTTATGGATACATCCAAAAGAGTAGTGGAGAAAGAAGATTAGTGTGATATCCAAGCAAATTCTTGGAGACCCACTAAATGAAATCCCTAGTGTGACATCTAGAATAAATATCTAGAGATCCACAGGGTCAATCAATTTACAACAAACATGGTCCGCTTTAGGCGCGCACCATATTTGTTGGGGGGCATTTGTTGACCCTCATACTAGTGTCGGGGTCGAGTCGACCGCGCAAGGTGGGTTTTAAAAGAGAAAGAGCTTGAAATCGCGCAAAAACTCACCCGACGCGTGTCGACCGAAAACCCAAAATCTCCGAGACGACCTCCGTTCGCGAAACGGACAGCGCCGATGCGTCCGGAGCAACGGAAACAGCTAAGATCGACACCCATATTGGTAGGGGTCGCCGGTCGGCGAAAAATTAAATTTTGGGCGCGCGAATCGAGACGACGACGTGTGCGAGCGACGACGCGACGACCAACTCGATGCAAGATAAAAAATTTATTTTTATTTTTGTGCAATCTAATTAAAAAAATTTTAAAAAAAAGAGGGAGAAAGAGTTTTTTTTAAATAAAAAATGATTTTTCTAAATAAAAAAATCAAAAAATACCCTAAATAACCCACTTAAACCCTCATAACTCCCTCACATTCTCCCTAACCGATCCCTCACTCCATCTCACGCCATTCTCACGTCAAAAGCCGCCCCTCTCACGGCCTCTCTTGCGACTCCAAGGCCGACCTCCCTCCAAGCTCTCCAAGAAAGGTAAAATCTCTCCTTTCTCTTCATCTTCTTCCTCTTCTTCCTCCATTTTCTTCTTCTCCATCTTCTTCTTCCTCCTTCCCTCTTCTTTTTCTTCTCCATTTTTCATCTTCCCTCATCTTCCCTCCACATTTCCTTTCATTTCCTTACATTTTTCTCTTCCCCTCTCTTCTCCTTCCTCTCTTTCATCTTCTTCTTCCTCCTCCAAACTCTCTTTCTCAAACCTACACCAAACCCTAATCCTAATCATTTTTTTTCTTCACTTCCACTCACCAAACCACATACATTCCTTCACAAAAAACACTTCCCTACACTTCCTACACCCTTCCAACAAAGAAAAAATTTCGTCCTTCATTTTCTCTCTCTAACCTAGAGAGAGAAAATTTTCTCTCTCTAGAAATCTCTTCATGAATAGCTCCATCTCCACCCCAAACATCTTCCCTCTCCACCATACCTCCAAATTCCTTCCCTAGAGGGAGAAAACAATTGCACACTCTCTCTTTCTCTCTCCAAAGTTGAGAAGAGAGGGATTTTCTCTCTCTAAATCTCTCCTCTCACTTCCTTGCACCTCCTAAACCCACTCTACACAAATTCCCTTCAAATTCCATCTTTCCCCTCTCTTTCTCTCTCTAGAAAGAGAGTTTCCTTCTCTCTAAAAATTAGAGAAAGAGAGATTTTCTCTCTCTAACTCCACTCCCCTAATTTCTTACACACCCTAAACCCCTTCCACCAAAAATCCCTTCTTTCCCTCTCTTTCCCTCTCTTTCTCTCTCTAGAAAGAGAGCTCTCTTCCTTTTCTTTCTCTCTCTAGCTTCTTTTTTAAATAAAAATATGATTAATTAAATTGCACAAGTAAATTTTATTTTAATTATGCATCGCAGGTTCCTACGTCGCCGTCATCCGCCGTCGCCGCCTCGATTGCTGCATACCCAAGGTAAAAATTAGTCTTTCCATTTCTATGCATGAAATAAGTACTCGTGACCGCTTTTCTTAGCGGGCGAGGAAAAAACTTAAGTACCCGTGACGCACTGAGCGAGCGAGGAAATTCGTATGCATGAAAATATAAGTACCCGTGACTGCTTTTCTTAGCAGGCGGGGAAATTTGTTATTTGTAAAAAAAATTGTTTAATTAAGTACCCGTCACTGCTTTTAGGCGGGGAAAAATGCTATATTTTAAATCTGTGCTCAAAGACCCCGTGACCGCTTTTTTTAGCGAGCGGGGATTAAAACTGCGGCCGCGGTGTCACTCGACACCTACCGTGACTGCCTTTCTTGGCTGGCGGGAAGGCCTTACACGCTCCGAGGCAGCCCCCTACGCGGGGACGACGCCGTAGTGCTGCCAAAATTTAATAAGAATCCATGACTTAAAAATTTTGTTTAGCATATACAAGGAGTTCGTGGAGACGCATTCAAATAACCAAAATTTGAACCTAAATGAGAATTTAACTTGAACATGAGCTTGGATATTTGAGCTCTACAAAACAACAGAGGACTTGATTGAACTCAGAATGGAAGAGGCTCACTTCGAGTCTGAACTATGCTTGAACAAAACTTTGCACACAAAGAACTTTGACATCAAAGCTAATATACAAGTTGATCATTTGGAACTATACTCATAACTTGAATCAAGTGAAGAAGACTTGAGCTTGCATTGGGGTTTGAGCTCAAGAAGACCACAAGGAAGTTTGAGTATCATTGAATAACTTGAAGTACAACTCTAAAATAAAACTTGCAATTTTGTAAAGTTATTACTTCAAATGAAATCCAAGACAAGAACCAAATGACAACAATCAATGACATGAAGTTTCCCATGGAGATGCTAACTAGCAATAATGCAAAGATTTTCAAATAAAGTAGCCCCCTCGATCAGTTAAATGTATTCAAATCAATGTCATACATTCAAGTGAGAATTCATGTATAAGCCCCTTACACTTATGAGAGTCATGTGGATTAGAATAAAGACATTGAGGATAATATCAAGTTCCTTACACTTGCTATAAATCAATTTTGAAAGCCAAGAACTCGCAAGTGAGGATTTGGTTGCAAATAAGAAGAAGATTGTGAAGCTATATGGGTTCTATTAGAACCTATGAGATCATTCACAAAATCAAACATGACTTGCCTCCAAGCAATAACTAGTAAGAATCATCATTTCAACTCAATGGTCATCGTACAAGAGCTCCAATAGATGATAATATTGAATGAGTTATGAATGTTGTGATACATTTACAAACAATACATGAAGGTATAACAACTTCTATACGAGGTTAAATTGCAAGCATATGTGTCAAATAACCAATGAGCTATAATGCATGCAATAGATAGCTCATAAAAGTGGCGATCATGCAGAATGCATAATGAAAGTGTTAATCCATGAAGAAAGGCTCATGGGTATTGTAAATCTACAAAAGGAGCTACTAACAAAGATATAAGTGAATGTAATAGATCATCAATCAACTTGAAGGCAGATAATGATGGCGGACAAAGATTTATAATATATATGGGCATTTACAAACAAATGTAGATGACAGTTCATGTATTCATTAGTCCATCTACGAATGACGACGAATAAAATACATAAGACCTTCAATAAGTGCAAGCTCCTATGATATAAGGCAGGAGATTAGTTAGTGCACTATGATCCGCCTACGAAAATCAACAAGTAGTGCACGACAGTCTACCTGTAAGAAGCAGCGAACAATTCTATCCAGAAGCTGCTACGCCCCGCCACCGGATCTGCATCACAAATACAAGCAGACAGAAGGCGTCTACAAGTTGCAATGCCCCGCCACCGGATCTGCAACACTCATACAAGCAGACAGAAGGCGTACATAATCTCTCAAATGAAATATTGTGTGCATTTAAATTGCATTTACCTGCACAACTAACATATTTCAAAATCCCCCTGCACTTACACCGTAGTTTGTATACACATAGGTACACTAAAGGGGAAAATACGATCTCGACCCGCATGGGCCCCGGCGAGCGTGTTATTGGTACACACGTGACGCCTAGGGATGCTGCGCGGGTCAACAAGTGAATTCAAGTTCGAATCCGATCCTTTTATACGGATCAATAGAAGTTGACAGGGTTCGGACCATCAAATAAATATACGGTTGTGGGAACCGGTGTATTTATTTTAATACACTCATATTAGGCCTTCAAGGCCTACAATCAATAGAATTCACTCATAAAGATATAAAACATACGAAACCCGATCCTCTGTCGACATCCAGACAGAGTTGACAAGGTTCAAACTACAAATGAAAATGACCCCACACCCCGATGATGGCCGTGTTGAACGCTAATCTCAACCGGAGGGGTTAACAAATACTTTTAAATGTCTCCTAAAAGTCCATTCAAAATCCAAGCTGTATCCAAAAAATCCAAAAATCTCAAAATCCCAAAATTCCCAAATATTTAAAATTGAAACTATCCATCTCAACGCTTAAAGCAAAATCCATCCATCCTCCGCAACAGTTTGCCGAGGTGGATAAATCTGAAAAATTACTTCAGCTCACAAAGAGCTAATGCCTAGTCGAAAATATCACTAGGATTCATCCTCAAACAACCTCCTGTCAATAAGGACGTGGTACGTGTCCTCTGACCGGCGGTTTGCCGCCAAATGGCACCGCAGGATAAACGGTTATGACCCGGGGCCCTCTGAACCGAGTGGTTTTGCCGCCAAATGGCACCACGAAGTACCGGTTATGGCCAGAGCCAATACGTTCTTTATTGGCATCAAATCTTTGAGATATGAATCAATAGGACACGATCGATAGGGCACAAAGCCCTCTGTTAGCTAAGGTGGATTCAAATTTGTCCCCTTAGACAAACATTCAACCCCGGTCTACAAGGTCCCCTTGGACGAAGCAACCCATGGCTGCCAACAAGGATCCTTCTGTCAGGTTGGGTCGACTACCTCCTCTGACTAAGTAGACCAGGGACCACGATGGCCCGGGACGACGGAACCATGGGATCTTGATCGGGTCCATCATCCATTCCCTCACCATCCGCTTTAAGTGCAAGATGGTGAAATTTCTAATTTTAAATATCAAATCATTTCAACCCAAACATCCAAATTTCCAAATCTCCAAATCCTAATCTTATTGCTGCTACTATATGCCAGATAACACGTATCTCTATAAGTATCTGATCGACGACTAGCCTTAATCGAAAGTTCTCTCTCGTGATCGGGAGGGGTAATTAACTATAGGGGCTTGCGCCGATAGGAAACCAGAACTCAGATCATAAAGTCCTCACTAAATGAGGGCGAAATCTCTGGGTAGTGTCTTATCTACAAACCCATCTGCCTTCCAAAATTTACCTCGGAACTTATCAGTTAAAACTCCCTCGCCGAATAAGAAAAGCGAGTGGAGGCCGGGACCGAATTTTCGGAGCCCACAGATTTCTGGCGACTCCGCTGGGGATTGGTTTCTCTTTCCATCTTTGGCTAGTCGTATATTTAAGCTATAGTAGCAGCAAAATTTGATGAGTTAAGGATCTAAATGTCTTTTTAATTGAACTCATTAAAAATTCTCTAAAAAGTATTTTGAAATTATAAGGATTATATGTTTATCATTTCGTTCTGTCGAGTCCCTGCGCTTTGAAAGTTTGGGGTAATAAAATCAGATCTTGATTACTAATCCCCATCTTTCATGTTGTGCAGAATGGACCTCCAGAACACTCCTTTCACCGTCCAGCTAGGAAGTGGTGCCAACATCCAACTAGCAAATGCTATCATTAATACGGGAAACTCCGGAGCCACCATTCAATTTGGTGGGCTACAATTCTCCGCAGCTACTGCAAGCGCTGCTGCCGTTCCAGTATACGGCATTAACACTGAAAAGCCTGTCAGGAGGCCTTATACTGCTGATGTTGCTGCTCGTCGCATGCTTCCAGTGCCACAACGACCACAACCAGCCCGGGTTGTTAATGCTAATGAGTTCCCCCATAAGAGGGTCTCAGTCTTCAAAAGGCTATCAAATTCTGAAACCCCGACAACAAGAAGGGTCATGACTGGGAAACAAATTTCTGTGATTTCTGCTGCTACCACCACTCTGCCGACTAGGATATCTATGCCTGGAAGGAATGATGCTGAGGCCTCCTCATCTGGAGGAAGGCCGTCAAGAAGGCAGAGGAGAAGGATGAACGCTGAATTGCGAGCTCAGCAGATGCTACAAGTCCACCCATCCACACTACCTGCTCAGGAACTAGAAGCGAGTGTTCCTACCCAGAATAAGTTTAAGAATTTGAAATGGGTAAAACGGAACAGCTCTACTGGTGAACTTAAACAATCATTTTGGGAGCAACAACCCCAAGCCCTTGCTCCTCAAAAGAAGAAAGAACCCGAGACTTTGTCCGCCAAAGTGCACAGGGTCCTAAAAACAGTAAAAGAAAAGGGTTTGATGAAAAAGAAATACCAAAGGCCAGTGGTGATTGAGGCCAGAAGATCTCCACCAAGAGAGTTGCCACCTTTGGTGACTTGAGGAAAATTTAAGTCAAGTTCGCAGGAAGCACATCGGGGTGTGACACTTGGACCACGTGTCCAAGAATCTACCGTCGAAAGGGCCCAGCGAAAGGACAAACAAGTTTGGAGGTCAAAACCATATGAAAGAAGAGCACTTGACAAACAAACAAGTACGGGCGTGACATCTGGTGCAGCCTCCCAGAGATCCGCTCCCATTAATAAAAATCATCAAAAATGGGTCCCTAAGAAGGTCCCAATTGATCATTCCTTTGATGGTCGACACCCCGGAGAATCCTCCAGGGGATCCCATCATCAACCAACTGCATCATCCCAAGAGGAAACTAACTTCGATCGCAGCCCACGGATCGAAGAATTTTTTGTACCAAGTAATGAACCGGAGATTCAGTGGAGACGCCGCTCAGAGATCCGTACACAAGAAGATGATGATGAAGATGATGAAGAGATCATGGGAGTTGAAGTGGTCTATATGGTGGAACATGATGATGAACGACCGCCTTTGCGGGTATACCAGCGGCTGGATCCACTGCCGGTAGAGATGCTGACTCCTCGGAGAATGAAGAAGAGGAGGAATTCGAAGAAAATCCTTTGTTCCCTGATGCTACCACACTAGCTGAGGCACAAAGGCAGATGCATCGTCAGATGAAGGCAAAGGATAAAGAAATTGCTCAGTTAAATGCCAAAATGACTGAGATGATGACGCAAATGACTATGATGATGCAGAGAAATATCACTGCTAATCCTACACCTGCTCAACAAACCAATCATCAGGCGATAAGTAGTGGTCTCGCTAATCCGCCAGCTCATCCTGCACCCCAAGTGTCAGGAGTACGAGGTTCACATGAAGGAGGAATTGAGAATGATCGTTTGGTCCGCCAACCTACTCCTCAAAATGTAGCAAGCACATCCGAGCCTGTGACAGTGGCACAGTTGGAGACAATCATCAATGAGAAGATTAAAGCTGTCATAGCTTTGGATCAGGCAGAAAAATTGGTGAGCAAAGGCCGTCCATATCCTGCTGAATTTGACCAGGTGCCATATCCAAAGGGGTATTCTGTCCCGAAGTTTAACACATTCAATGGTAATAGTAACCCCAAACAACATTTGGCTCAGTTTAAAGCCACATGTGGTAATACAGGAGGTGTTGACGCTCTACTCTTCAGACAATTTGTCAGTAGTTTAACCTCGACTGCGTTCGAATGGTATGCTGAATTGCCGAATGACTCTGTGAGAACATTTACAGAGTTAGAAGCCATGTTTGTGAAAAGATTCGCCAGCGCGACCGAAAAGATAACAATCGCTGATCTCGCTTTAGATAAACGAAGGAGGGATGAGTTAGTGACAAAATATATAACTCGCTGGCGCAATTTGAGCATGAAATGTGAGCAGCAATTAGAAGAAGAACATGCCGTGCAATTGTTAATGGGAAACATCGATGATAAGATGCAACCATTCTTATGTATGGCCACCATCACCACATTTCAGGACTTGCTGGACAGAGTGGCAAAGTTCGAAAAATTGAACTTATCAAAATCAGAAAATCACTCTGATAAGCTCAAGAAGGCTAAAGCCTCGGGTGCCAGAAGGGGTGATACCGACTCTACATTTTTCTCCAGAGTTGATAAAGGAAAACAAGTGGCTTACAATGTAGATAAAAGGAAGCAACCGATACAGTATGAAGACAAGCCGAAACAAGTCTATAACCCTAACCCCCAACCAAAGTTGACACTTGGGGGAAATGACAAGCCACGAATGTTTCAGGGTGGAGGAGAACGCCCGAGGCAAATAACGGGAAATGTTGATCGAATGTTCCCGTCCTTCAAGGAAAGAATGAATAAAGAATATTCATTTAAGAGGGAGAGTGTTGCCAAATTATTTCGATAAGCGTTAAAAGCTGGCCTAGAACTGCCAGAGTGCAAGAGGCCCGAAGAATCGAAACATACAGGTGACCCGAACTATTGCCCATACCACCGAGTACTTAGTCATCCTATTGAAGATTGCTACATCTTTAAGGATTGGTTGGAAAGAAAATATCAAAAGGGGGAAGTCACATTGTCGGATAATGTGTTGGCACATTCTAGAAAAGAGTCAACTCGAGTGGTTACGTCCTCCTCCGTACCCCAGACTAAAGAAGAAAGAAACAAAAAGGAATCAGCCCAAGAAGGGAAGTGGGAGACTGCGGTCTCCAAGAAACTGTAAAAATGTTAAAACAACTCGAAGGAGTTCCATTTGTGAAGTGGAAATCTCCTACCCACCCGGTGCTGGATTTGAAAGGGATGCCTGTGGCACGAGCATCAACTTCTAAGCAATATCCTAACCAAGCCGGTTATTTAAAACCTG